>JABUQX010084804.1:20000-22350 GCA_015478945.1 Trachelipus rathkii | reverse complement strand
GGGTGCCCGGATCATTCCCTCGCCTAGTTTTGAGTATATGCTTCGGCGACCCCGCCCTCGTTCAACTATATTTCTCTATGTCAACACGGTACGTTGCCTTCATTTGGAACACGCGAATTATTCAGGCTGGGTGCGACCTTGGCATCCGAGCTGTCACTCTACCTACCCCCTAATAGCTCTCACTATTCTATCAAGTATCTTTGAAATCCTTTCAACTCTCCTTCTAGTCATTGGGAGTCTCATTCACTTCTTTCCATAAGCCAGACGGCTTTCGAAGCCAGGTTCTACTGGCGAATACTTTCTATCTAAATATTATGGTTTTCCGCCCATAGGAATTACGGAGAGACTGCGTGGTGCGCTTGAACATACCAAGCATTTTTGACCGGGATGACACCAGAATCACTGCTTCCATAGCTCCCCTCCTTTGGGTTTCCTACTTCTCTTTGCTTACTTATGTGTCTAGTTTTCTTTCAATCACCAATATCGGCTGTTCTTTTTCTGTCAAAATGGTGTTCCTCAGGGTTCTGTCTTATCTCCTACTTTATTCCTACTTTTCATTAATAATTTTCTCACCTGCACATCTAACTCTATCCACTCGTATGTCGATGACGCGAACCCTTCATCTTCAACTCATTTTCAATTCTTCTCCTTCTTTTACTTCTAGAATGCGTCTCTTCTTCAATGCATTTCCGATTTTTTATTCTCTATTGTGGATAAAATTCCTGATGGTTTCGTCTCAACCTTGTTGAAATTCAGTATTTAAAAAACCAAGCTCCTACAAATCCCCTCTCTAAAGAACACCTTCTAACTTTCCTAGCTCTTTCGACGGTTCTCTCGTCTTTCTCCTGTTGACAATATAAAACATCCTTGCGTCTTAACATAAACAAAAAATTGTTTTGGAAACCTCACATCCATCACAACGGTTGCTAGGGCGCCTCAAAGAAACTGGAGTTCTGTTTAGACTGCGAGACTTTTTTCCTCTTCTCCGTTGCTCCAGCTATACAAGGGCCTCATCCACCCTTGTATGGAGTGCTCTCATATCTAGGAGGGCTCTGGTTTCACCCAGCCTTTTGGATTAGGTCGAGTCAAGGCCAAAAGGCTTATAAAATGTTCTGCACTTTCCAGTTCACCTGACCCTTTATCTTACGGCCGATGTGGGCGTTATCTCTTTTTATAGTACCGCAGCGGGCAGAGGCTCGAGGAGCTATCCACTCGCGTACCACCACTTTTACGAGCCGCCCTTCGTAGCCAAAAGGACGGTGCTGTTTCGCGCATAGTTTTGTGTTGATAACTGTAACTCCTAGGCTTTTCGCTGCGTGCTTCCTTCATTCCTGCCACCTCTGTTCTGAGGAATTCTCTTCCATCTTCTGTGTTTCCTGCTGAAGTTAATCTCATCTCACTTTAAAGCCTGCGTCTGTGCTCATCTGCGTAGTTTTGCGTTAGTTGATGAATATCTGAGGTGTGCAACACCCCTCCTTGAATAGGGCTCCGGGTGAGTGGAAGTACAAACTGTAAAAAAAAAAATATATTAATATAGGGATATATAATATATATATATAATATATATAAATATATATATATATATATATATATATATATATTATAATATAATATATATATAATATATATATTATTTTTTAATTCAAACTTTCAAAGAGTTAAACACCGCATTCCGCTCCGCGAGCTTACTTTAAGATTCCACATCCGGCATCTCAATCCTCCTTTAAAATCCGGATCCGCAATCCGCAAACAGTTTCAAATTTTGACATCCGGTCCATCACTTAATAATATATATATATATAATATATTATATATATATATATATATATATATATATATATATATATAATATAATATATATATATATATATATATAATATATATATGTTATATATATATATATATATATATATATATATATATATATATATATATATATATATTATAGTATATATATATAATATATATGTTATATATATATTTTTTTTGGAATTATTAATTTCTTGTTTTAGTATATTTAACGTACAATAGTTGCGGTTGCGAATTGCGGTTGCGACCGCAATTCGCGGTCTACCGCAATTGCGTTTGCGGTTGCGATCGCAATTATTTCTTACGAATTGCGATTGCGATTGCGCCGCAATTATTTTTGGGTTGCGGGCCCAACACTGTATATATATATATATATATTATATATATATTATAATATATATATATATATATATATATATATATATATATATATATATATATATATATATATATATATATATATATATATATATATTTTTTCTATAGTATATCCTATTGCTATCGCGCGCGCAATTATTTTGGGATTGCCGGCCCAAACACT
>JABUQX010084804.1:0-10000 GCA_015478945.1 Trachelipus rathkii | reverse complement strand
TATATATATTATATTTTTTATAATATATATATATATATTATATATATATATATATATATATATAGTATATACTCCACGTCCTCGTCGTTCACCCTGGATAACGCTAACGGAGCAATGGCTAGGGCAGGACAGGCCTAGCAAGCCGCTGCCTGAAAGAACCTGCTTGCAATTCTCAAGGACCAGCCTCGGATACACACAGACCTTTTGGAAACAGACCCTTTAAACGATTTTGGAAAACGAATAAGGACAATTCTTCGAACAAATTTAGATGTGCTACACTAAATGTGGCTACATACAGTATATATGAGTATATTGGATATGGTGGAGGAGAGGAGGATAGATGTAATGGGACTGGCGGAGATGAGGGTGAGGGGAGAGGAGAAGGGCAGAGATTTGGGGGGAGGATTTGTGTTGATGTATAAAGGTGTGGAGGAGGGAGTCAGGAAGCACGGAGTAGGTATGATAGTGGGACCGAAGATGTCGCCATTTTTACAGGGTGTGGAGTGTATACATGAGAGGAAAAAGACATACACTTTCAACATGAAAAGAAAAAACGTTATTACCTGGTTTTCAGGTGTTATTGGCACCACAGCAGAGGCACAAATGCGAGGAAAAAAAGAGAGCTTATGGAAATGATGGAAGGAGAGGTGAGATGGGAAGAAGAGAAAATTAGATATTAGTGTGCTGTAAATGCGGAAAATTTAATGCGAAAGTGGGAGAAGAAGGAAGTGGAGAGATATTGGGGCTATGGAGAGGAGGTCAGAAACGTGTGGGGAGAGCCTTGATAGATATGCTTGCATGAGAAAGATATTGATAAATCATAACAGTTTTTTTTCAAGCAAAGAAATTCACAACCAGTTTACAAGGTAAAGATGTATAGCACAATAGGCAAATTTGACCAGAAATGCGGTCATAGATTATATCATACATTAAGATTAGAGAGAATTTTGCCAAAATGAAAGGTATTACCGAATGTCTTTGGACCCCTGATTCACAGATTTTTGTTGCGATTTAAGAAATGAAATAGAAAGAGCTGTAGGCGGGGGAGAAGAGGAAAGCGTGATTAAAAGTGGAGTACTGAAAGAAGCAGGGAATAGCGAGCATAAAGGATGAACAGGGAAGAGGTTACTAAGACCGAAGATATAAAATTAAGAGATGGAAAACAGAATATTTGGAGAACTTCTGGGTGAAGAGGGTCAGGACGATGGAGGAGGAGGGAGGAAAAGTGAGACCAGGGAGAAGCAGTGTATACCAAGGAGAGGCTGAGAAGTCTTAAGGAAAACGAACAACGAGGGCTCGCCGGAGAAGATGGATTGGCCCATAAATTAATAAAAAGAGGAGGAGGGGGGAGTTGAAAAGAAGCAGTGTGAGTTATCAAATACAAGTTTGAAAGAAAAGTGAGTTTTCAAGAGGATGGGAAAGATCCATCATTATACCAATATATAAAGGAAAGGGAGAGGTGGGTGAATGTCAAAATAACAGAGGTGTTTCGTTATTGGATCATCTGGCAAAAGTATAAGAAAGGATACTTGAAAGAAGAGTGAAGCAATTGAGTAGAACCAGACTTGGGAGGAGCGAGTATAGGAACAGCGAATAGAGAGCACCCACAGATCTTATATCGCCCTGAGAATGATGAACGGAAAGACAATAGAATACAAGCAAAAAGGCTACTCGTATTTTGTAGATCTGAGAAGGCATTCGATTCGGTGCCTAGGAAGAAATTGTTAGAATTGTTACAATTGTATTATCCCAAAAAAAAGTGGGTTAGGAAATTGGACAACGCTGAGCACAAAATACAAAAAATCGAAAATTACTTTGTACATTTAGTATGGACCTATCTATACATATTTCAAGTTGAATCATTTCGAAGAATTCTGAGTAGTTATGCTATAAGAATTCAAAAAGCAATTTGGGTTTGAAAAAATTAAAAATTCTGAAAGAATGACACCAGACAGAAAACACCGGAATAACAACGTTTTCGGAGGGCAAAACCAAGCTTAACATTTTGTGTTATGTATAGTCAAAAATCGGCTGAAAATTTCCGAATTTTATGTCTATTAGGGGAAAATAGCTTCACCGAGCAAACATATGGATCTTGCCGTTAATAACTATTATTAAGATTATTATAGCTACTTATTAGTTTAAAATTTTTTTTCGTGAATAGAGAATGAAAATATAGCCCAAATAGATTTTGCCACATATGTATCAAAGTTGTGTTGGCTGTTCAACAATCTAGCATTACACCACTTGTAAAGGCCTGCTATTATGCCTATTTTGGCCTTTAGTTGGGTGGTCAAGATAAAGATTTTGTTCCTCACATATCCTGCCGAACATGTGTTAGAGCAAGGGAATTGTATACCTATGGTGTTTATAGAAGGAAGCATCATGTCACAAATTGCTACTTTTGCATGACAAACTTACAAGGTAATTAAATTGGCGGAATGCTATTTTAACCTCCAAACACACACATGCACAATTTCTGAGAATTCATGCCTCTCCAAATTTAATAAATGTCCATCTGTTGTTTCAGGAGTAAACAATAAAAACAAGCAGGCTGTTAAATACCCAGATTGGTCTTCTGCTATAAAGCCAACCCTACATGGACCAGGTACCTCAAAAGCTTGAATCTGGATAAGGTTAGTGGTTATTAGATAAGCAATGATGACAACTCTGAAGCACTCATTCTATCTTCATCTGGTTTCAATGAACCAAAACCATTAGCATAAGCACAGCTCAATGATCTCACAGGAGATTTAGGACTATCAAAAGAGTCGTCCCAACTTCTTGGCTCTCGGCTTAGAGAGAGCAATTTAATGGCACCAGAAACATTTTACTCCTACAGAAATAGGGATCAAGAATTCAGGCAGTTTTTTTTCATCATGAAAATTCATCTTTGGTTTATTGCTCAGAGATTAAGTATTTGATGGAAACTTTAGGAGTTGTGTTTAAACTGGTAATTTTCTTGGTTCTGCTCCAGTTGGCTATTCTATCCAACTGATTGAAAATTATGACAATATGAACACTCTTCTAGATGATTCTATATCTTACAATTTTAAATTATTTTTTGTTACAAATGCTTATGTGCTGTCCCAAAAGTGACATATGAAAGAACTCCCCTTATAGTGGTCAAGTATTTCAACCACCTTTGATAGGGTTTTCAAAAGTTTAATACAACTTTAAGTTGTTACCAAATTAAAGATTTGTTTCTCTCTGAATGCACAATTCTATTCTAAAGTTATACTAAGCTTAATTTATAATTAAACTCAACAGACTACCCCATATTTTTCACATTCTGCTTTATATTTATAGGCTATGTCAATGCAAATGGTACTCCATCAGGAATTGAAGAATCAAGTAGTGGAAATCAGTTAGCACGGAATTTCAAAATGTCATTGCTAACCCATTGATTGATAAAAAAATTTATCCTACCACATATATAAAGGCTAGGTTGATGAAATATGTTAAGGCAATGGATAAAAGAAGAAACAAGACTTGTCTTTATAATATATATATATATATATATATATATTAATATATATATACTTATATATATATATATATATATATATATATATATATATATAATATATTATATATATAGTTTATATATATATATTATATATATATAATATATTATAGTTATATATATATATATATATTATATATATATATATATATATATATATATAATATAATTATTTATATATAAATTATAATATATATATATATATATATATAATATATATATATATATTTAAATATAATTATATATAAATATATAATATATATATATTATATATTTATATATCGTGGCGTACCTGAAGATTACCACTTGGTATGGCCAAAGTATATAAGTAATATATATATATATATATAATATATATATATTATATCATATTATTATATATATATATTATATGATTATATATATATATATTATATATATATTATATATAGTATATGATATATTATATATTATATATAATACAGATTATATATATATAAATATATATATATCTATTATATATATTATTATATATATATATATATATATATATATATATATTATAGTATATATATATATATATATTATATATCTATATATGTATATATATTAGTATATATATACTATATATATTATATTTAGTATATATAATTATAAATATACTATTAACGAAAACTCTGTTAACTGCAATACGTCCTTATTTTATTTTGAAGAAAAATTAATTTTTCACGTCCTTTTGAATAAACTGATGTTATTTATGTCGAGTTATATGCATTAAGAGTTTGACTCAAGGCCTGACATAGGCCTACCAGGAATTTCTTAAATATATTATTAACTTATATAAAGGTAAACAACACTTAATTAATAAAAATTTACCTATTATTAGCAATTTCAGATAAAAGCACAACACTTCACTGGCCTTAATTCCAAGAACCTTAAATCAAGCAAATATATGAACATTTATGTTCACTCTGTTCACCCAAAGTGAAAATATGTACAAATTGATAGATAGATAGATAGATATTAAGAAGAGTAAATAGATAGATAGATAGACTAGATAGATAGAGACGAGAGAGAGAGAAGAAGAAGGAGAGAGAGAGAGAGAAGGAGAGAGAGAGAGAGAGAGAGAGAATGAGAGAGGAGACGAGAGAGAGAGAGAGAGAGTAGAGAGAGGAGAGAGAATCAAAATCTTTTTTTCAAATTATTTCGCTACGCATTTCACTGGGTGAGCGAAAGTTTCGTTCTCGCGAAATTTGCTTATTTTTTTCGTCAAGAGGTATTGCCAGCATTGGCTTTTTCCTATATTTTATATGAAATTAAGATCTTACCCGTACGCCACCCTTAGTCAATTACTCTAGGAACAGAGTAGGAGGAAAATTCTCCCAAGCATGAATTTGACTTATTATAATTTGGTTATTACTAAAGAGTGAGCTTTCTTTAAATTCTATTTATAGTAAATCAGTTTCTCTTTTTTTTTTACACTTTCATATAAAATTTCTAATAATTTGATTTTTACTTTACCATTTAAATTACTTTATTAAAAGGACTAAAAAATATTGGGTAGGAGCTACCTACCCTGCATACCCTATGTAATACGCCCCTGATATATATATATATAATATTATATAATATATATATATATATATATATATACTTATATAATATATATAATATATATTTATATTCATATATATATAATATTATATATATATATATATATTATATATATATACTATATATATATATATGTGTGTGTGTGTTGTGTTTGACTTTAAAATGAATAACGCTATCGAACAGAAATCTGGGTAGGAGTCAGATAGTTCAGCAGTTTGAGGAATCCTCCTTTGTGGTTTTTGTCAAAATGAAGAAGTAATATTTGAAAAACAATGGGACCAATTGAACCATGAAGGAAAGAGATTGAAAAAAAGACAATCTACCAGTAAAAGACCTTCAATCTAAAAAATACGCTAGAAAAAATAAAAGTAGATTCCATAAGGCATTACGCATGCAAATAGAAAAATTAGACGCGAAACCAAAAGTTAACAGTTAAAGAAGGAATTCCCAGCTTCCTAAAATTTTCTAAGATGCGGCTCATACACAATAGAGCTTACTGCCTCATAGTCAAGTGCAATGTTGAGAGCTTATTTTCTGCTTTAAAAATAATAAAACCGATATAAGGACATCGTTAAAGGAGGAATTTTATTGAAGAAGTTTTATTTTTAAGAAACAATTATTTTGAATAAATTTGTGTTACATATGCTTAGGCAGTTCAAAGAGAAATTATTTTAAAATTTAGGATGAAAGTGAATTATAATTTTTTTTTCTTTTTATAATAAAAAATAATTATTTTGAATAAATCTTATCATTGCATTATATTTTCGAGGCAGCGCTCATGAGATTCAAAGAAGATTATGTTAAACTTTTTAGGATAACTGAAAGTACTATGTTTCCGTTTTAAAAAAAAAAAACTTTTTAATAAAGATTATTATTATTAAAATGTACAGCCAGTTCATCGTTCAAAGAGGAATTATAATATGAAATTTAGGAACAAAGGCTGAATTATTCTTTTTCGTGTATCTTAAAATCTGTCATTTTCCTTGTAAAATATTTTAGGTTTTCACTATTATGTTAATAAAGATGTCATTAACAAACATTCAATTTCATAATACCATAAAAAATTTTGTTTTCATAAGTGTAAATGAAGAAGGAATTATAACTAGGAGCCGGAGCCGGAGCCGGAGCCGAACAATTTTAAAATGCCGGAGTCGGAGCCGGGTAATTTTAAACTGCTGGAGCCGGGAGGCAGAGCCAGATGGGACCGGGTAAATTTTAAAATGATGAGCCGGAGTCAGGAGCCGGAAAATATTTGCCGGCTCCGCAGCCCTGCAAATTTCTTATATACCAAGAAAAATTTTTCTCATACAGGAAAACTAATATCATTTCCGTGATCAGAGGGGTAGATTCCTATAGAATTCGTTGAAAAACATTAGACATCACAATTTTTTTTTCAAACGCAGATCAGTGTTATTTACTTGCTGTTGCTTGTATTTACTTTTTTTTTCTGTTCAAGAATAAAAATGTAAAAAATTGAAACTTAAGAATGGAAAAATACTTGTATTTTTCATGCGTATATTTTCAAAAGAAGCTAAAAAAAAATAAAATAAAATAAAAACCCCCCCCACCAAAAAAAAAAAAAAAAAAGAAATCAAACTCAAGATGCAAGAAATATTTAAAATAAATACAAAAAAAAAAAAAGTTAAAGATGCTAATAATAATTACTTAATAACATCATAATAACGAAACCTAAATCTTTCTTTCTCGATATCTCATTTAACAACAATTATAAACTGATTTAAAAAAGGTACATAATCGTATCTATGAATTCGCATAAATCATTAAATTAATCCAAGTACTATATTTAAAATTCAAACTGCTATTACAATCATTTACCTAGTGTCTTAGCATTGCTGCTGACTCAGGCTTATCATCATGGCTTTTAAGCCACTTTTGAAAATATATATAACTTACTGTTATAAATAATAATCCATTAATAATAATAGTAATACTAATAATAATAATAATCATATAATCATAATACATAATTAATAATAATAATAATAATATAAAATAATAATAATTAATACAAATAATAATAATTATCATAATAATAATAATAATAATAATAATAATAATAATAAAAATAAAAATAAAAATAAAAAATAAAAATAATAATGATAATAATAATAATTAATAATAATAATAATAATATCATAAATAATAATAATAATAATAATAATAATAATAATACATAAAATAATAATAATAATAATAATAATAATACAGAATAATAATAATAATAATATAAAAATAATAATAATAATTAATAATAATAATAAAAATATATATAATAAATAATACATTATAATAATAATAATAATAATATAAATAATAATAATATAATAATAATAATAATAATTAAAATAAGTAATAATAAATAATATGTATAAATATAATAATAATGACAATATAAAATTAATAATCAAATCAAATCAAAAAATATTTTATTCATCACTAACTAGCATCTACCATCGTTTGTTTACAGTATTTATATAATACCAAAATAATAAATCAGATGAGAAAATTTTAAATTTTAAATTTTTAAATGATGAGTCACAGAAGTTTTACTCATTCGTTCAGCGGGATCGAACGTTGGACTCCGCCGTTGCTGCAGTTACACAACAACGGATGCTCTAACCACTAGGGCATCCACATACATAATAATACATAATAATAAATAATAATAATTAATAATTAATAATAATAAAATAATAATAATCAATTAAATAATATATATAATAATAATTAATAATAATAATAATAATATAATAATAAATAATAATAAATAATAATAATAATAATAATATAATAATATAATATAATAATATTAATAATAATAATCAATAATAATATAATAATAATACATAATCAATAATATAATAATAAATAATATAAAATAATAATAATAATTAATAATAATAATAATTACATTAATAATCATAATTAATAATAATAAATATTAAATTGGAAAATAAAATAATATACTATGACACTAATAATCAATCAATAATAATAATAACTAATACATAATTACATAATAATAATAATCATAATATACATAATAATCAATAACAATAATAATAATAATAATACATAATAACTAATAAGTCAAAGAAGAACGAGAATATCAATCAATAAGAATAATATAATTAATAATAATAATCAATAATCAAATAATACATCAATATAATTAAAAAAAAAATCAATATAAATAATAATAATACATAATATACATAATAATAATAATAATAATAATATAATGAATAATAATAATAATAACCTATAATAATAATAATAATAATAATAATAAAAATAAAATAAAATAAAATCAATAGTAATAATAATAATAATAATAATAATAATAATAATAATAATAAAAATAATAATAATAATAATAATAATAATAATAATAATAATAATAATAATAATAATAATAATAATAATAATAATAATAATAATAATAATACTAATTAATAAATGAAAAATTATATTTATCTGTGAGAAGGTATGTAACGTTCCATTTGAAGATAAATGAATGCTTACCGTCAGAAGAGAAAGAGAAATTTTTATAATCTTTCCTGAATGTATGAAAATTTTGATTGAGTCAATCTATTTTTTGAAGAAATAAATAATAATAATAACAAGCCCCGTCGTTACGCTCCGCCCAACCGCAAGCGCTCAGATTGCATACAGTTAGTCGGGCCCCACCTCACGAATTGGGTATTATTCTAAAACCAGGTGGGAATAAAATTTAAGCTCTTACTGTTAAAGTGCATAAAACTGTTCGAAATGCATTTCTATGATTCCTAAACTTTGTATGATACAGAAAAAGACAAACTTTCTTTGTAATGGGGAATCATCAAATAATAATTTAATTAATCATACCAAAAAAGTAAAAAGAAGATGATATTTATTTGCTTTTTGGTTTCACACCTAGAGCTAATAAAACATGCAGTAAGCTTAGGCAATTATTATTCTCAGTTTCAAATTCGTTTGTGTATTCATACGTAAAGTTTGTACAAGTAGAATGTAGACGCCAAGACACTGTTCTTTTTTTTAATAATAATTTAACGAATACCGTAGGGTGGATACACGTTGCTCCCAATACACGCGCAGACGCCCGCCGGACTACGCGGACTTTCCGGCAACATCGATCGCCTAAGAATTAAAATGAACATCATCTTTATTTCGATACAACAAAAAATAAGCGCCAATCATTAGGTACGGTATAACTTCTGAGGATCAGCATTCACCAACCCACTTCACCGATACTAATTTTATTATTGCCCCCTGGTTTAATAAAGAACCCCGAATTGTAATGAAAACGATAATAGACTGTGCTATATTACAAAAACCGAGCAAATGAAACCTAATTAGACGAAGAATTGGAAAAAATGGCAAAGATTCTATTAATAGTATTTAAATAATAATACTTATAATACTAATAATAATAATAATAATAATAAGTAATAATAAGAATAATAATAAATATCAATATAATAATATAATAATCATAAATAAATGATAATCAATAATAATAACTAATAATAATAATAATAAAAACTATATAAAAAAAACATAATTTTTCGAATATCATTTATTAACACAAATAGTAAATTATCTCTCTCTGCTATGGACATCTAAGAAGAAATGGGGAATTTTATTTTAATAGCATAAAGATAAAGGTAAAAAAATAAAAAAAAATTTATGAAGTGACATGCGATTCGAAATTTTCTGCCTTAATATAAATTTCAAATTTTAAATATATTGTTGGAACTTTTAATATAATAATAATACCATAATAATAATATATCAATAATAATAGAATAATAATAATAACTATAATAAAATTAATAATAATAATAAATCTCTTCTCAC
>JABUQX010084802.1:27500-33757 GCA_015478945.1 Trachelipus rathkii | reverse complement strand
ATAGTTTATTTAGATTTATATTTAGATTATTGAATTTTATATTCAAGATTTATTATAAAGCGCGGCGCGCCTAGTACGGCATGCCTAGGTTATATCATGTGTATATAGCTCTATATCGGTCTTATTCAAACTGGGCCTTGAGACAGCGTCCCTCAGAAACGCTCGTCATGAAAGAAGTATCAATTAAATACTTTACTCAAATTTATTTTTCGCATACTTTTAGATTTAATAATTCTTGGTCATCCATCTTATATTAAACTAAGCCAAAATGTCTATGTATCTGAGGTGTATACCCACATGCGAATTTAGTACCATTAGCTCGAGTACCCCTTTGCATTTACACAATGATAAAATATAAAACTGTTCAACTTCCTTCAGATAATGTTATCACGTTAGTCGGTTTACAATCCTGAAACAAATTTTTTTTTAAATAAAAATTTCTTTTTAAAGTAATTTTTATTTAATTTTTTTTAAAATCTCTTTGCTTAAAGTTCTGTGTTTGTGGTGTCTTTGCTCACCGCCAGTAGAATTTTAGCCGAAATCGTATCTATATTCTCTTCTAGGATTATATTAATGTCCAGGCTCCCTTTCCTCATATCTACTATATAAATATATTAATTACACCCTATACTGATATATAATAATATATATATATTTAGCTACTTATTTATCATATATTATTAGTATATTCAAATATACTAGCACCAATTATATGGAAAATATATACTATATATATATATATATATATAATATATATATATTAACTATATACGACCTACGCAATATAATATAGTACACTATAGCTATACTCTACTATATATATATATACTATATATATATAATACTTATCTTACTATAGTATATATATATATATATTATATATATAATATTTATTATATTATATATAATATATATATATTATATATATATATAGATATATTATATATATATTATAATAGATACGCAATCTAACTATATATATATACCTATATAAATGATTACATATATAATAGCTGACCTATATACTCAAATGATATTATATGAACTCATATACATATTTTACCGGTAGTATTGAGAGAGAAAAGTAGATTTCCCTTCATTTTTATAAATTATACGATCTTATAATCATTTTCTTGTTTTGATTATCATTCTTGTTTGTTTTTTTCTTTTTTTTTTTTTTTTTTTTTATGTTTTTTTTTTTTTTTTTTAAAATATATTTTTTTTTATTTTCAACATTTTTTTTCATAATTTCGAATCCTATATTAAGAAACAGGGTTATAAACTTACATCAATGATACCAAATCACCAACTTTTCAGATTTATTTGAGTAATGTGTAAGTAAATTTACAGTCTGCCAACATTTTGAAAAAAGTTATAGCCTTTGACCGCCTTAAATATAAAAATCTTATCTGTGCTAACAAAACATGATTTTTAAAAACAAATTTTCATTTTTAATTTTATTTTTCATAATTTTAAATTCTTTATTAAACAAGCAAATGTTTCAGGTGTCTTTTCAAAGGAATGAATTTTACACATGATATGAATTTTACATTAAGAATTTATTATAAAGCCTAGGAGGCTCCCTTAGACATATCATGTTAGGATTACATTCGGGAAAGAATTTTTTTTTAAATATAAATTTTCATTTTTAAACATTTTCATTTCATAATTTTGAATAATATATTAAATAAGCAAGTGTTTCACATGTTTTTTCTTTATTCTTAAAATTTGACATTCAAGATATTAAAGCTTAGCTCCTCTTAGGTAAATCATGTTATCGGTTATATTCGGGAGACAAATTTTTTTAAAATAAATTTTCATTATGAAATTTTTTTATTTTAAAATTTCGAATTATATTTTAAATTATCAAATGTTTGGAGCGTCTTCTCAATAAAATTTTCAAATTTTGCATTCAAGATTAATACTAAAATCTTGGCCCCTTTTTAGGTATTTCATGTTATCGGTTACATTGGGAAAACAAATAGATTATGAATTTTATATTCAGGATTAATTATAAAGCCTAGTAGGCATCCTTAGGTATATCATGTAAGCGCTTACGTCTATTTAACTGGCGATTGAACAGCGTCTGAAAGCTAGTATGAAAGAGCTTAAATACTTTACTCATTTATTTTTACATTTTTATTTAATAATTTGGAATCCTATATTAAACAAGCATGTATCTGAGGTGTTTTCCCACTGGAATTTTGCGTATTTAGCATTCAATGTAAATATTAAAACTTTCCTCCTTCAGATATATCACGTTATCGGTTACAATCCTGAAACAATTTTTTTAAAATAAAATTTCTTTTTTAAGCATTTTTATTTTATAATTTTTTAAAATCCTTTCTTAAAGTGTGTTTGTGGTGTTTTCTCAGTAGAATTTTACGAAATTTATATTCAGGATTAATATTAATGTCCAGGCTCCCATTTTACTATATATATATAGTGATACTATATATATATATATATATAATTAAATATATATATATATATATACTAATATATATATAATATATATATAATATATATTAGATATATATTATATATATACATATAATAAATATATAACTATATAATATATATATTATTAATACTATACCGATATATATATATATAATAAGTATATATATATATTATTACCCTATATATTACTATATATATAATAATATAGTATATATATAATATATATATATACTATATAGTATATATATATAATATAATATATATATAGTATAAATATATTATTTAATTTATATATATATATATATATATATTAATATCATATATATATCACGTACACTTTATTATTATATAATCTCCTAGTATTGTATTGCGTAAACGTACCTATCAGACTAGTAGTAAATAGGTCACCTTATATATATGACCAAGTACCTCATACTATAGGCCTATAGCCCCCTGATATAGTACTCAGTGATATCCTACTCACATATATATATAGTATAACTATATATATATATATATAATATAAATATATATAGAAAATATATATAAATAATAATATATATTTATATATTATATATATATATATATATATATATATAGTATATATATATATATATATATTTATATATATATATATATTATATATATATATAACTATATATATATCAGCTTATCTATCTTCATAAACAGGTATATTACACCCCATATTATTTATATATATATTAATATACTAAATATATATATAATATAATAATATCATATATATATACTTACATATATTAATTAATTTTTTAGATTATTGCAAAGCAAATTTTGTTTTTTACATTATATATTTTTTTTTTTTTTTTAATTCAAAACAATATTATTTCCATAATTCTCGAACCTATATTAAAAAGAACGTGGTGAAACTGTGGTCACTTCAGATTATATTTGTAGAAGTTGTAGTAATTTTACATTCAGCACATTAAAAGGTATAGCCTCCTTGACCGCCTTAAAATTATAAAAATCTTAGTTATTTATTATATTAGGGAATATAAGTATTTTATTTTTTTTTTAAATAATTTTGCATATTTTAATTTTCTTTTTTCAGCAAATTGTTGATTTTCTTTTTACTACGAGGGAATGTTAGTTTTTTTATTGTTTTTCAGTGTCTTTTCACGTGCAATTCTAATCTATTTTTACAATCTGTTTTTAGGTTTTACACCCTAGGTCTCCGCGGAGCCCCATTCATTGTTATCATGGTTATTTTCGAAAACAATTCCGAAAATAAATTTTATATTTAAAGTATTTTTATTTCAGAATTTTAAATCCAATATTTAAAAAAATAACAAAGTGTTTTGACTGTCTTTCCATTATAATGCACGAAATATACATCAAAATTAAACTTTTAAAGTCTAGGCCCATCATAAGTATACAATTTGTTATCGGATGATCAGGAAAATAAAGACTTTTTTTAATAATAAATTTTCCATTCTTTATTTTTTATTTCTCAAATTTTTTGAAAACAAAAAAAACTCAAAGAAGTCTTAAGGCTCATTAATGACGTCATTTTTTAAGAAATGCAATTTTGGCAGCTCAGTACGCAAAAACATGTTTTTCAAAAACAATTAAGAAACACGGAATTCTCTACTACTATATCAAAAGGAAGTAAACAATTGCTATGGTGGAAAAATTTTATTTTTATTCCTTATTTAATTCTACCATACATTTGCTCACACCCTTGAAAAGACATCAGAACACTTTAAAGAACGCACAAACTTTGTGTGGAGAATGTATTACGGCATGAAATAAAAAAATACCATTCAGATTTGGATCATCGCTTATTATTAACTCAGGGAGACTAAAAAATCAAGATGAGTAATCTTAAATAAATTACAGTTTGACAAAGCGCATCAAGAGCGTCAAAAGTAGAAATCAATATTTTTAAAGTTTTGAAATCCATATATATGATATATATAGATATATATATATTATACTTATATATATATATATATCATAAAATATATATATATATATATAATAATATATATATATATATAGTATAATATATATATATATTCATATATATATATATATTATATATATTATATATATATATATATATAGGGTATATTAATTATATATTATATATATATATATATATATAAATATAATATATCTTAGTGTCTATTAACATAAGCATTCATATATATATATAAAATATTATACTATATATATATATATGTAATATATATATATATACTATATATATACTTATAATATTCATATATAGTTATAATATTAATATATGATTATATATATATATATATATCATATATCATATACTATATATATATATTTATATATATATAGTATATATATATATATATATATATATAAGAGTTATATATATACATATATATATATATAGGTATATATATATAGTATAAGTATATAATAGTTATAATATATATACATATAGTTATATATATATATATATATATAATATATTATAATATATATTATATATAATATATATATATAAGATATAACTATATAATATAATATGTATATATTATATATATATATATAATATATAGTATATATTATTATATATTATATAATATAATAAATATATATATATATACTATAATATATATATAATATGTATATATATTATTTTTATATATATAATAATATATATATTATATAATATATATATATATGTATATATATATATATATATATACTAATATATATATACTATATATATTATATATTATACAATATATAATAATATATATATATATTATATAATAACATGTATATATATATTATATATATATATATATATATATATTATATTATATTATACTATATATATACTATATATAAATATATATATATAATATATATTGTATATATATATATATATATTATATATATTAATAATTATATATATATATAAAAATATATATATATATATATAACTAATATATATATATAATATATATATATATTATATATAATGATAGTATATAATATATATATTATATATATATATATATATATATATAAGAGATAGTAAAGAAAGGAAAAGAGAAGGAGAGGAGAGAGAGAGAGAGAGAGAGAGAGATGAGAGAGAGATCCGGAGAGCTCACAGAACGGCGAGAAGATTGGAGAATAGGAGAGATAGAGAGATGAAGAGAGAGAAGTCGAACAGAGCGCGGAGAGGAGATGAGAGAGATGACAGAATGATGACGAGGTAAAAAAAACAAGAGAGGAAGAGAGAGAAAAGAGAAGCAGAAAGAATGTGCGTTAGGAATTAGTAAGAGAACATTGGTTGTAAATGACTTAAACAAACATTATAAGGCGTTTATTTATGCAGTAATATACTGCACTTAGAAATCATTCCGCTTTTTATCTTAATACTCGGGAAAGCATCCGACCGGCCTCATTATGGCATGCAAGTGCTTAACAGCAGCGGTGCAGAACAGGAGGCGAGAATTGGGTGTGGGTGGGGGGTGTAATGCAATTAGAAAGTCCTACATTTACTTTCTTCGTTAATTCGAACTTAACAGGCTTTTTGGAAGCTTTCAAATATCTTCATGTTATCTTTTTTTACATGAGGAATAAAGAATATGGCAACCGTGCTTGACATTTTAAACAGAAATTCGGGAAATTCGGGTAAATATTTCTTTTAAACTAGTCTATCTATCCTATTCTTATCTATTATCTATCTATCTATCGGTATCTACTATCTATCTACTATCTATCTATCTATCTATCTATCTATACATTCTATCTATCTATCG
>JABUQX010084802.1:0-17500 GCA_015478945.1 Trachelipus rathkii | reverse complement strand
TCAGAATACCGAGAAAGCATCCGACCGGCTTCATCTATGCATGCTCGTTAACAGCAGCGGAATATCCATGAACAGAGCGGTCGAGAATGGGGATGTGTGGGGGGGTGTAAGTGCAATTAGAACGTCCTACTTTACTTTTTTTCTTAATTCGAACTTAACAGCTTTTCTGGAAAGCTTTTCAAATATCTTATGTTATCTTTTTTACATGAGGAGTAAAGAATAGGGCAACCTGCTCGAATTTTAAACAGAAGTGGGAAATCGGGTAAAAATTTCTATAACTATCTATCTATCTATCTATCTATCTATTCTATCTATCCTCTACTATCTATCTATCTATCTATCTATCTATCTATCTATCTATCTATCTATCTATCTATCTATCTATCTATCTATCTATCTCTCTATCTGTCTATCTAGTAGTAGGAATAACATTCCGGACACCGTGGGCAAAATTTGCCCACGGTGATTTTACCATGCCTTGACCTTTTCTGACCGCCAGGTTGTTTCCTGAGGGTATTTTTACCTGCCCTTGACCTTTTATGGCGTTGACCTTGACCGACCTTGACCTTTTTTGGCAACCCTAATTTTTTGGCAACCCTAATTTTTTTGGCAACCCTAATTTTCTGGCAACCCTAATTTTTAGCAACCCTTCGAAGAAGGGTTGCGCCAGATGGAGGCGAAGCCTCCATCGTACGTATTGCCCCCCCCCTATTTTCCACCCCCGCCTAATTTTCTCGGCCATGGTCATTTTTGACCCACGGTGATTTTTTGATCTGTCTTTAGGGGCTTACCCCTTTTTTGATGTCTTAACCTTGATCCTGGGCCCTTGCAGGTGCGACCCGCCACCCCGGCCGCCAGCCAGCCCGCCAGCCCACCCGCCAGACCGCCCGCCGCGTTTTCCCCGCCGTCGCGTGCGCCCTCAGACGCATTTTTCGCGTTCCCGCCCGAACGTGGCCTCCACCCAGCTTACACCTATCCTACACCTGCACCTAGCCTCCATATTTTACGAATACGCTTTTCTGCATTTATGTACAAATGGAATTCGGGTTTTAAAATGTTTAAAAACTAAAAGATTTAATCACAAGGTGGCCAGCCTGGTGACTAAACTTTTAGTCTTTTATTTGCCCTAGCACTAGGGCTTCCACCTCACCGTTGGCAAAAATGGTATTCTAAATAATTAGGTTAAGAGAAAAAACCTCTTACCTATAATAGAAACTTCAAGTTTTTTTCAAAAACTTCATGCTTCTGTTAAATACCATGAATATTCACTCTTAGTTAAACTGACATGTAGTTGTAATATTTAACTTCTATAATTTATACAAAAATAATTTAATTCTACCTTTATTCAAATAAAATAAAAAATATTTATTAACAAATAAATAAGAAAATAAGAAGGGATAACTATTACAATATTGATTCCGTTACTGCACATAATATATATATATATATATATATATATCTTATATATATATATATATATATATATATATTATATAATAATATATTATATATATATATATAATATATAATATTATTATATAATAATATATATATAGAGAGAGAGAGAGAGGAGGAGGAGGAGAGAGAGAGGAAGGAGGGAAGGGAAAGAACGGAGAAGACTGAAGAGAGGAAGAGGGAGAGAGGACGACGTGCCGCCCTGCGGCGGAAACATTTCGAAGCATTTACACTTTAGACGTGTTTGAGACACTGAAAATTTTTTATTTGAATCATTTTATTTGAATTTTAATTATTTTAACTTTTTTATTTGAATTATTTTATTATTTGCGTATTTTAATTATTTTTATTTATTTTCTTATATAACATCTTCCATTCCTAGAATTCGCCACGTGAAAACGAAATCTTGAATCGATTCGTAAAAGCACGTGGAAGACCATGCTGTCGTTGTTTATTCATTTTTATTTCCAAAATTTTATCCATTTTATTTGAATTATTTATTCATTTTTATTTGAATTATTTACTTATTTTTATTATTTTTAATTATTTTAATTATTTGCGTAACGTAATTATTTTCATTATTTTAATTTTATTTTTGGTATTACGCCGCGTGTTGATAAGTAACACGTTTCTTTTTACTGTTCCAGTCAAGCCATAATAAGAGAGAGAAGAAGAGAGAGAAGAGAGAGAGAGAGAGAGAAGAGATGAGAGAGAGAGAGAGAGAGAGAAGAGAGAGAGAGAGAGGAGAGAAGAGAGAGAGAAGAGAGGCAGTATTATATATATATATATATATATTATATATATATAATATATATATATATATATATATATATAATATATATATATATATATATATATATATATATATATACATATATTATTAATATATATATATATATAATATATATATATATTAACCTTGTTTGACCATGATATTTCGGCCTTGACCTTGCCGGATACCCTATACCAAGCCTACACCTAGCCTACATCTGTACCTAACCTGACCTAACCTAACCTAGCCTAACCTTAACCTAACCTATAACCTAACCACCTAACCTAACCTAACCTAACTAACCTAGCCTAACCTAACCAACCTACACCTAGCCTACACCTATCCTACACCTGCACCTAGCCTCCACCCCTTGAGCTCATCCAGGTAACTAATGCCTAGCCTTTGGTAGGTATCTATGACATGAGGTCATGTAGGTACCCGCCCGCCGCGTGCACCCCAGGCGCAATTTTTCCGCATCCCGCGCGAATGAAAAATATATATATATACTATGAATCATTCATTTTTTTTTTATACTTAAACATTTCAAAGAATTTCTTTTCCAAATATTTACTATGAATCATTCATTTTTATTTCATACTTAAACATTTTATTAAAAACCATTTTCGCGAACCTAAAACTGTAACTCATTACAGACCTATTATTTAACACATATATTTAACACATATATTTATTAACATTATTTTTTACTTAATACTTTTTACTTAATACTTTTTAATTTATAAAATTTTTAAAAATTTATAAAAAGAAGAAAAAAAAATCAGAGTGTCTGATATATAAAAAAATTTTATTTACTACAATTGTTACGAAATTTACTAAACATGTGAGTTAAATCAGTAAACATGATTAAAGCAGTTAAGCCAGTAAAAACAAAAGCATACTAATCCCCCTAGGTGTTAGTTACACCTCTATTTTTACTGCTTTACTGCTTTAACTTTCTGCTTTACTGCTTTAACTTTCTGCTTTACTGTTTTAACTTTCTGCTTTACTGTTTTAACTTTCTGCTTTACTGTTTAACTTTCTGCTTTACTTTAGTTTTTTATGTTGTTTTAATACTTTTTTATTATTTTATATCTGAAATATAAACATTTTATTTTACTACAATTGTACGAAATTTTACTAAAAACATGTGAGTTAAAGCAGTAAAACATGAGTTAAAGCAGTAAAGCAGTAAAACAAAAGCATACTAATCCCCCCCTAGGTGTTAGGTAACACCTCTATTGTTTTACTGCTTTACTGCTTTAACTTTCTGCTTTACTGCTTTAACTTTCTGCTTTACTGTTTTAACTTTCTGCTTTACTGTTTTAACTTTCTGCTTTACTTTTTACTCATAATTTATTAACATTATGTTTTTATTTTTTAGTAATTTATTATTTTATTATTATTTTTATTTATTTTTATTATTATTTTTATTATTTTTATTATTTTTATTATTATTTTTATTATTTTTATTATTTTTATTATTTTATTTTTATTTTTATTATTATACTTAGTGTTATTTACTTCATGCCTATTGTTATTATTATTAGAAACACACATTCACTATACACTTATACACAACATTTCACTATGCCACTTAACATTCACGTATGACACTGTACATTTACCCATAGATACTACATTTACACTATACACACACACACCACACACACACACAACACCAACCACACACACATGCTTATTACACACGCAATTTACTTACACCACACACGATTTACTTACACACGCAGATTTACTTACACAGTATAACGTATAATTTATTAAAACATTTATGTTTTAATTAAACACGAACATTTATATTACTCATTCAATGTTAACTAAAATATTTCAAAGTTTCTTAAAACTTCTATAATAAATCAATTCATTATCTTTGAACAAAGAAATTATTATTAACTGTTAAAATACTTTTTGTTTAAAAATTTTATAACTATCAAGTTTTTAAAATAACTTTTACTAAAATTTTATGAAATTTTTATTTAAAAAACATATATTTTACGTACCTTAAAGCAATAAATCAGTACAGGGCCAGCCCCTAGCACCCCTCTTCATCAAGCTATGCCACGTTTGTTCTATTGACTTACTGGGTTTTACATCATCTTTAGCCATGTAATAAGTATAAAAAATAACAAAATAAGTTCTTCGCGCTAACTAACATTATTTTATTAAAATCATTCTAAGTTTTTATTTAAAATAACAATTATTTACTTACATTTATATTATTCACTCGAGTAAACTAAAAATATTTCAAAGTTTTTTTTAAATAATTTTCGGTTTTTCTTTATTATTATTATTATTATTATCTATGTACATTGACAATCCATCACGAGAAAACACAACAACCCCCACTCCTTACAGATACGAAACTGACCTCTCTTTGTAAAATCTGTTGAAATAACTACTTTAGGCCTAAATTAGGATAATCCTTTTTTGTAGCCCGGGGCGATTTAGGCCTAATTCCAGGTCAAAATATATTTCAAACTGACCTTTTCTGTAAAATGTGGTGCAATAACTACGTTAGGCCTTAAATTTAGGCCTAAATTTAGGATAAGCCCTTTTGTAGACGGGCTAATTTAATCCTAATACCAAGTCAAAAGTAATTCCCGTATAGACAAGAATCATTGTATTATTATTTTTATAAATATATTTCAAACTGAAACATGCTGGATCGGTAAGATCCTTTAAGCAGGTAAAAGGAAATGTTTTCCTTACCTGTGATTGGTCGGGGTAATCCTTTTCTCTATATGACCGTATGTGATTTGTCGAGAATTATTTTATCGTCTTTTGAAAATTAACGTTGTTCTTTAAACTTGAATTTGAGCAGTGTGTGTGTTTTATTATCTTTTAGACCCAAAACTCATTTTAAAATCATAGTCATTTTAGCTGTTTATAAGCGGTTCACAAGTTATCTGATTTTTATTAAAAGTTTTTTATTTTTACTCAGATAGCAGATTTATTTTAATTACTTACAGAAATAATTATTAATTTCTCACAAAAAGAGTTATTAATTAATTCACTAGTTCATAAGCTAACCACCAAGGCTCAGCATGAGCCCCACCCGCCAAAGCACCAACCCCGCAACCGACAGTGCGTCCCCCGCGTTCCCGCCCGCCGCGTCGCCCGCAGGCGCAATATTCCGCGCGAATGAATTTTTTAGAACACACATACACACACAAACACACAACACACACACACCAACACACACAAACACACAACACACACACCACACACACACACACACACACACCCCACACTCACTTACACCTATAACGTAATAATTATGAAAGCATTTTATTATACTTAGTTATTTACTTCATGCCTATAGTTATTATTATTTAGAACACAACATACAGAAACAACACACGCACACAATACACACCACACATACCACACACACACCACACCACACGCCACACTCACTTACACATATATCGTAATTTATAAAACATTTATTTGAATTAATATTATACTTAGTGTTATTTACTTCATGCCTATGGTTATTATTATTTAGAACACACATGCACACACAAACACACACCACACACACACCACACACACACACACACACACACACACCACACACACACACACACACACTCACTTACACATATAACGTATAATTTATTAAAAACATTATTTAATTTTATTATAAATAAAATGTTTAAATACATGCCTATTGTTATTAATATTTAGAACACACATACACACATACACACAAACACAACACACACACACACACCACACATACACACTTACACATACGACCCCACCCACTGATATTTTGATGCCCCATCTTTGATGCCTCCGCTTTTGTTGCCTCAACTTTGATGCCCCAGTTTTGATGCCTCAACTTTGATGTCTCAGCTTTTGATGCCTCAACTTTGATGCCTCAGCTTTTGATGCCTCAGCTTTGATGCCTCAACTTTAATAACTTAGCTTTGGTATCTCAGCTTTGGTGGTTCATCTTTGATGACTCATCTTTGATGACGTCATCTTTGATACCACCTATATTAATGATTCATCTTATAAGCAGTTACACTTACCATAGAAACTTACACTTACACTTATACACACATACACTATATCTCTTATTCACACATATGCAAATACACATAGACACTTACGTTCACACCCACACACACCCCACACACACCAATTATATATATACATATATAATATATATAATATAATATATATATATATATATATAATTATATATATATATAATATATAATATATATATTATATATATATATATAATAATATAATATATATATTATATATATATATAATATATCATATATATATATAATATAATATATATTTTCATTCGCGCGGAAATATTGCGCCTGCGGCGCACGCGGCGGCTGGGAACGCTGTAAATATTGCGCAACTGCGTGCCGCACGCGCGGGCGAAACGCGGCGGACGCACCTGCGGGGCGGTGGCTTGCCTTGCGGGTGGGCTCATGCTGAGCCCTGGTGGTTATATAAATCTAATGAATTAATTATTATCTATTCTAGTAAAATTAATATTTATTCCTCAATGTAAGTATTATTATAAATATGATATACACTTAGTAAAAATAAAACACTTTTAAAACAAATCAGATAACGTGCACCGCTTAACAACTAAAATGACTATGATTTTAAAATAGTTTGGGTCTAAAAGATAATAAACACACACCTGCTCAAATACAAGTTAAAAGAACAAACGTTAATTTTCAAAAAGACGATAAAATAATTCTCGACCGATCACATACGAGGTCAATATAGAGATAAGGAATACCCCGACCAATCACAAGTAAGGAAGAACATTTCCTTTTTACCTTCTTAAAGGATCTTACCGTCCAGCATGTTTCATTTGAAATATATTATAAAAATAATAAAAACAATGATTCTTGTCTATACGGGATACCTTTTGACCTTGTATTAGGATTAAATTAGCCCGTCTTACAAAAAGGCCTTATTCTAAATTTAGCCTTAAATTTAGGCACAACGTATTATTGCAACCAACATTTTACAGAAAAAGTCAGTTTGTGAAATATATTTTGCGACTGAAATTAGCTTAAAATTACGGCCTCGGGTTACAAAAAGGATTATCCTAAATTTTACGACCTAAAGTAGTTATTTCAACCATTTTACAGAGAGAGGTTCAGTTTCGTATCTGTAAGGGGTGCGGGTTGTTGTGTTTTTCTCGTGATGATGTCAATTACATTAGATAATAATAATAATAATAATAAAGAAAACCCAAATTATTTAAAAAAAAAATTTTGAAATATTTTTAGTTAACAATGAATGAATAATATAAATGTAAGTGGATAATTGTTATTTTTAAATAAAAAAACTTAGAATGATTTAATAAAAATACATGTTATGTTAGCAGAGAAGAACTTATTTGTTATTTTATACTTATTACATGGCGCTAAAGATGATGTAAAGCAGTAAGTCAATAGAACAAAACCGTGCCATAGCTTGATGTAGAGGGGTACTAGGGGCTGTTACTGATTTATTTCTTTAAGGTACGTAAAATATATGTTTCTAATAAAATTTCATAAAATTTAGTAAAAGTTATTTTAAAACTTGATAGTTTATAAAATTTATAAACAACAAGTGTTAACATAATATAAATTCTTTGTTCCAAGATAATGATTGATTTATTATAGAAATTTTAAGAAACTTTGAAATAATTTTAGTTATAATTGAATGAGTAATATAAAAGTACGTTGTTTAATTAAAACATAAAAAGTTTTTAATAAATTATACGTTATACGGGTAAGTAAATCTGCGTGTGTAAGTAAATCGGTGTGAGTGTAAGTAAATGCGTGTGTAAGTAAATCTGTGTGTGTGTGTGTGTGTGTGTGTGTTTGTTGTGTGTGTGTGTTGTGTGTGTGTGGTGTGTGTGTGTAATAAGTGTAAATGTAAGTATCTATGGCTGTAAATGTAAGTATCATAGTGAATGTAAGTGGCATAGTGAATGTGTGAATAAGTGTCATACGTGAATGTGTGTTCTAAAATAATAATAAACAATAGGCATAAGTAAATAACACTAAAGTGATAATAATAAAAATAAAAATAAAATAATAAAATAATAAAAATAATAATCAAAAATAATAAAAATAATAATAAAAATAAATAAAAATAATAATAAAAATAATAATAAAAATAAATAAAAATAATAATAAAAAAATAAAAAGGTAATTAAACAAAATAAAAAACATAAGTATTAAATATATGAGTTAAAACAGTAAAGCAGAAAGTTAAAGCAGTAAAGCAGAAAGTTAAAACAGTAAAGCAGAAAGTTAAAAGCAGAAAACATGAGTTAAAGCAGTAAAGCAGATAAAACAAAAAGCATACTAATCCCCCCCTAGGTGTTAGTTTATGCTTTTGTTTTACTGCTTTACTGCTTTAACTTTCTGCTTTACTGCTTTAACTATTTGCTTTACTGTTTTAACTCTCTGCTTTACTGCTTTAACTCACTGCTTTACTGTTTTAACTCATATATTTATTAACATTATGTTTTTTATTTTGTTTTAATACTTTTTATTTATTTTATTATTATTTTTATTTATTTTTATTATTATTTTTATTATTATTTGTATTTATTTTTATTATTATTTATTATTTTTATTATTATTTTTATTATTTTTATTATTTTAATTATTTCTTACTTATTATTTTTATTAGTGTTATTTACTTCATTCCTATTGTTATTATTATTTAAAACACACATACACATTATGACACTTATACACACATTCACTTTGACACACACCTTCACTATGACACTTACATTTACCATAGACACTTACATTGTTACATTATACACACACACACAACAACACACACACACACACACACACACACACACAGATATACATACACGACACAGATTTTACTTCACTCACACACCGATTACTTACACACGCAGATTACTTACACACTATAACGTATAATTATTAAAACATTTTATGTTTTAATCACGTACATTAATATTACTCATTCAAATATAACTAAAATTATTTAAAGTTTCTTAAAAACTTCTATAATAAATCAATCATTATCTTTGAACAAAGAATTTATTATTAACTGTTAATACTTTGTTTAGAAATTTTATAACTTCCTATATCCAAACATCTTTTACTATAAATTTATGAAATTTTATTAAAAACATATATTTTACGTACCTTAAAGCAATAAATCAGTAGGCCAGCCCCTAGCACCCCTCTACATCAAGCTATGCCACGTTTGTTCTATTGACTTACTGTTTACATCATCTTTAGCCATGTAATAAGTATAAAATAACAAAATAAGTCTTCTCTGCAACAAACAGGTATTTTATTAAATCATCTAATTTTTATTAAAAATAACAATTATTCACTTACATTAATTTTTCACTCGATGTTAACTAAAAAATTCAAAAGTTTTTTTTTAAATAATTCGGGTTTATTAATTATTATTATATATTATTATCTATTTACATTGACAATCCATCACGAGAAAACACAACAACCCGCAATCCTTTACAGGTACGAAACTGACCTCTCTCTGTAAAATGTGTTGAATTAACTACATTTTAGGTCTAAATTTAGGATAATCCTTTTTGTAACCCGAGGCGATTTAAGCCTAATTCCATGTCTTAAAAATATATTTCAAACTGACCTTTTTCTCTAAAATGTTGCAAAAACTACGTTAGGCCTAAATTAGGAATAAGCCTTTTGTAGACGGGTTAATTTAATCCTAATACCAGTCCAAAAGGTAATTCCCGAAGACAAGAATCATTTTATGATTATTTTTATAAATATATTCAAACTGAAACATGCTCATCGAAAACCTTAAGCAGTTAAAAAGAAATGTTTGTCCTTATTGTGATTGTCGGGTAATCCTTTTCTCTTATATACCTCGTATGTTATGGTCGAGAAATTATTATCGTCTTTGAAAATTAACGTTTCTTTAAACTTTTATTTGAGCAGTGTGTGTTTTTATTAATCTTTTAGAGCCCAACTCAGTTTAAAAAATCATATCATTTTAGCTGTAAGCGTGCACAATTATCTGCATTTGTATTAAAACGTGTTTGTATTTTTTACTAAGTGTTATATCAATTTATAATAAATACTTACATTGGGGAATAAATATTAATTTCACTAGAATAGATAATTAATTCACTAGATTTATAGTCCACCAGGGCTCAGCATGAACCCCACCCGCAAAGGCAGCCAACCCGCACCCGCAGGTGCGTCGCCCGCCGCGTTTCCGCCCGCCGCGTGCGCCCGCAGGCGCAAAATTCCGCGTTCCCGCCCGCAGCGTGCGCCCGCAGGCGCAGCTATTTGAAATGAAATATATATATATAATATATATATATATAATAATATTAATATATAATTATAATATATATATATAGTATATATATATATATATATATATATATAAAGATTATATATATATATATATAAACTAATATATAGATATATATATATATATATATATATATATATATATATATATATATATATATATATTGGTTGGGGTGTGTGTCTGGAGCCGTAAGTGTCTATGTGTATTTGCATATGTGTGAATAAGAGATATAGTGTAAGTGTGTATAAGTGTAAGTGTAAGTTTCTATGTTAAGTGTAACTGCTTATAAGATGAATCATTAATATAGTGGTTATCAAAATGACGTCATCCAAAGATGAGTCATCAAAGCATGAAGCCACCAAAGCTGAGATACCAAAGCTAAGTTATTAAAGTTGAGGCACAAAGCTTAGGCAAAAAGCTGAGCATCAAAGTTGAGCATCAAAAGCTGAGACATCAAAGTTGCAGCGCATCAAAACTGCGGCATCAAAGTTTAAGGGCAACAAAAGCGGAGCATCAAAGATTGGGGCATCAAAATATCGAGTGGGTGGGATCGTATGTGTAAGTGTGATGTGTGTGTTGTGGTTGTGTGTTGCGGGTGTGTATGTGTTCTAAATAATAATAACAATAGCCATGAAATAATAAAAGTTATAATAATAAAAAAAATAAAAATAAAATGTTTTAATAAATTATACGTTATATGTGTAAGGAGTGTGAATGTGATGTGTGGTGGTGTGTGTGTGGTGGTGTGAGTGTGTGCATTTTTCTAAATAATTAATAACAAAGCAATGAAGTAAATTAACACTAAGTTAATAATGAAATAAAAATAAAATGTTTTAATAAATTATACGCTATAGTAGTAAGTGAGTGTGCGTGGCAACAGTGTGTCTGTGTGGTATGTGTGGTGTGTTATGGTGCGTGTGTGTTTCTGTATTGGTGTTCTAAATAATTAATAACAATAGGCATGAAGTAAATAACACTAAGTAGAATAATAAAATGTTTTAATAAATTATACGTTATATGTGTAAGTGAGTGTGCGGGTGTGGGAATGTGTGTGTGTGTGTGTTGTGTTGTGTGATATGTGTTGCTTGTGTGTGTATGGTGCTTCTAAATAATAATTCGCGCGGAAATATTGCGCCTGCGGTCGCGCACGCGGCGGGCGGGAAATATTGCGCCTGCGACGCGCACGCGGCGCGGAACGCGCGGACGACCTGCGGGTGCGGGTTGGCTGCCTTTGCGGGTTGGGCTCATGCTGAGCCCTGGTGTTAGCTTATGAACTAGTGAATTAATTATTAATCTATTCTAAGTGAACATTAATAATTATATCCTCAATTAAGTATTATTTATAAAATATGATATACACTTAAGCTAAAAATAAAAACCACTTTTAATACAAATCAATAACTTTGCACCGCTTAACAGCTAAAATGACATGATTTAAAAGAGTTTGGGTCTAAAGATAATAAAAACACCACAACCTGCTCAAAATACAATTTAAAGAACAAACTTTTAATTTTCAAACAGACGATAAAATAATTCTCGACCGATCACATACGAGGTCATATAGGGGAAAACTACTCCGAACAATCACAAGTAAGGAAAACATTTTCTTCTTACCTGCTTAAAGGATCTTTCCGATCCAGCATGTTTCAGTTTGAAATATATTATAAAAATAATAATTAACAATGATTCTTGGTCTATACGGAATTACCTTTTGACCGGTTATTAGGATTAAATAGCCGTCTACAAAAAGGCTTATCCTAAATTTAGCCCTAAATTTAGGCCAACTTAGTTATTGCACCACATTTTACAGAAAAAGGTCAGTTTGAAAAATATTTTGACCTGGAATTAGGCTTAAATCCCCGGTTACAAAAAAGATTATCCTAAATTTAGGCCTAAAGTAGTTATTTCAACACATTTTACAGAGAGAGGTCAGTTTCGTATCTGTAAGGAGTGCGGGTTGTTGTGTTTTCTCGTGATGGTTGAAAATGTACATAGATAATTAATAATAATAATAATAAAGGAAAACCCGAATTATTTAAAAAAAACTTTGAAATATTTTAGTTAACATCGAGTGAATAATATAAATTAAGTGAATAATTGTTATTATTAAATTAAAAACTTAGAGATGATTTTAATAAAGATACATGTCTATGTTAGCAGAGAAAGAAACTTATTATTGTTATTTTATTACTATTACATGGCTAAAAGATGATGTAAAGCAGTAAGTCAATAGAACAAAACGTGGCATAGCTTGATGTAGAGGGGTGCTAGGGGCTGGCCCTACTGATTTATTGCTTTAAGGTACGTAAAATATATGTTTTTAATAAAATTTCATAAAATTTTAGTAAAAGTTATTTTAAAACTTGATAGTTATAAAATTTATAAACAAAAAGTATTAACAGATAATAATAAATTCTTTGTTCAAAGATAATGATTGATTTATTATAGAAGTTTTAAGAAACTTTGAAAATTTTTTTTTCAAATTTATAGTAATATAAATGTACGTGGTTAATTAAAACATAAAATGTTTTAATAAAATACTATATGTGTAAGTAAATCTGCGTGTGTAAGTAAATCTGTGTGTGAGTGTAAGTAAATCTGCGTGTGTAAGTAAATCTGTGTGTGTGTGTGTGTGTAAGTGTAAATGTAAGTGTCTATGTGTAAATGTAAGTGTCTATGGGTAAATGTAAGTGGCATAGTGAATGTGTGTTCTAAATAATAATAACAATAGGCATGAAGTAAATAACACTAAGTATAATAATAAAAATAAAAATAAAATAATAAAAATAATAAAAATAATAATAAAAATAATAAAAATAATAATAAAAATAAATAAAAATAATAATAAAAATAATAATAAAAATAAATAAAAATAATAATAAAATAAATAAAAAGTATTAAAACAAAATAAAAAACATAATGTTAATAAATATATGAGTTAAAACAGTAAAGCAGAAAGTTAAAGCAGTAAAGCAGAAAGTTAAAGCAGTAAAGCAGAAAGTTAAAGCAGTTAAAGCAGAAAGTTAAAGCAGTAAAGCAGTAAAACAATAGAGGTGTTACCTAACACCTAGGGATTAGTATGCTTTGTTTTACTGCTTTACTGCTTTACTACATGTTTTACTGCTTTAACTCACATGTTTTTAGTAAAAATTTTCGTACAATTGTAGTAAAATAAAATGTTTATATATCAGATATAAAATAAATAAAACGTTATTAAAACAAATAAAAACATAATGTTAATAAATATATTAGTTAATATGAGTTAAAGCAGAAAGTTAAAACAGTAAAGCAGAAAGTTTAAACAGTAAAGCAGAAAGTTAAAGCAAGTAAAGCAGTAAAGCAGTAAACAGTAAAGCAGTAAAACAATAGAGGTGTTACCCTAACACCTAGGGGGATTAGTATCTTTTGTTTTACTGCTTTACTTGCTTTAACTCATGTTTACTGCTTTAACTCATATAACTCATTTTACTGCTTTTAACTCACATGTTTTTAGTAAAATTTCGCACAATTTAGTAAAATAAAATGTTTATATATCAGACACTCTGAATCCATGGCATCCATCAATTTTTAAAAATTTATAAAAATTAAAAAGTATTAAGTAAAAAAGTATTAAGTTAAAAAAATAATGTTAATAAATATATGTCGTTAAATATATGTGTTAAAAATAATATTTTATGGACCATAATTAGTTCGCGAAAATGTTTTAATAAAAATGTAAAGTATGAAATAAAATGAATATTCATAGTATATTGAAAAGAAATTCTTTTAGAAATGTTAAGTATGAAATTAAAATGAATGACTCATAGTATATATTTTTCATTCGCGCGGGATGCGGAAAAATTGCGCCTGCGGGCGCACGCGGCGGCGGGTACGCGATGACCTCATGTTAGCATAGATACCTACCAAAAGCTAAGCATTAGTTACCTGGATGACTCAAGCGAGATGGAGCTAGTGCAGGTGTAGCATAGGTGTAGCTAGTGTAGGTTAGCGTTAGTTAGGATAGCTTAGGTTAATAGTTAGTAGTTAGTTAGTTTTAGCTTAGTTATGCCTTAGGTTAGGTTAGTCATTTAGGTACAATGTAGGCTAAGTGTAAGCCTTGTTATAGGTATTCCGCAAGGTCAGCCAAATATCATGTCAAACAAGGTTAATATATATATATATAATATATATATATATATATATAGATATATATATATATATATATATATATAATATATATATTATATTATATATATATATTATATAATATTATTATATATAATATATATATATATATATATATATATATAATATATACTGTATATATCTCTCTCTCTCCTCTCTCTCTCTCTCTCCTCTCTCTCTCTCTCTTTCTCTCTCTCTCTTCTCTCTCTCTCCCTCTCTCTCTCTCTCTCTCTCTCCTCTCTGATTAGGCTTGACTGACAGTAAAAAGAAACGTGTTACTTATCAACACGCGCCGTAATACCAAAAATAAAATTAAAATAATGAAAATAATTACGTTACGCAAATAATTAAAATAATTAAAAATAATAAAAATTAAGTAAATAATTCAAATAAAAATGAATAAATAATTCAAATAAAATGGATAAAATTTTGGAAATAAAAATGAATAAACAACGACAGCATGGTCTTCCACGTGCTTTTACGAATCGAATTTCAAAGATTCTCAGGATGAAGAGATTTATAAACAGAAAATAAAATAAAACATAGTTACAGTACGCAAACAATGCACAAAAAAATCAAACAAAACAAGTTAAATAATTAAAATTCAAATAAAATGATCAAGTAAAAATTCAGTGTCTCAAACACGTCTAAAGTGTAAATGCTTCGAAATTCCGCAAACTTTCTCTCTCTCTCTCTCTCTCCTCTCTCTCTCTCTCTCCTATATATATAATATATATATATATAATATATATTATAATATTTATATATAATAATATATATATATATTATATATATATATATATATATATATATATATAATAATATTATATATATATAATAATATAAATATACTATATATATATATATATATATATATATATATATATATATATATAATATATATATATATATATATATATATATATATATATAAATATATATAATATATATATGTGCCAGTAACGGATCAAATAAATTGTAATATTATCCCATACAAATATATATTTATCATATTTCTGGTATGATGTTAAATAAATATTTTTATTTATTTGAATAAAGTAGAATTAAATTATTTTTGAATAAAGTTATAGAAGTTTAAATATTACAACTACATGTCAGTTTAACTAAGAGTGAATATTCATGGTATTTAACAGAAGCATGAAGTTTTTGAAAAAAACTTGAAGTTTCTATTATAGGTAAGAGGTTTTTTCTCTTAACCTAATTATTTAGAATACCATTTTTGCCAACGGTGAGGTGGAAGCCCTAGTGCTAGGGCAAATAAAAGACTAAAAGTTTAGTCACCAGGCTGGCCACCTTGTGATTAAATCTTTTAGTTTTTAAACATTTTAAAACCCGAATTCCATTTGTACATAAATGCAGAAAAGCGTATTCGTAAAATATGGAGGCTAGGTGCAGTGTAGGATAGGTGTAACTGCGTGAGGCCACCGTTTCGGGCCGGAACGCGAAAAAATGCGTCTAGGCGCACGCGACGGGGGGGAAAGGCGGGGGGTCTGGCGGGTGGGCGGGCGGGCTGGCTGGCGGCCGGGGTGGCGGGTCGCACCTGCAAGGGCCCAGGATCAAGGTTAAGACATCAAAAAATGGGTAAGCCCCTAAAGACAGATCAAAAAATCACCGTGGGTCAAAAATGACCCATGGCCGAAAAAATTAGGCGGGGGTAAAATAGGGGGGGGCAATACGTACGATGGGGGCTTCGCCTCCATCTGGCGCAACCCTTCTTCAAGGTTCTATAAAATTAGGTAGCCAGAAAATTAGGGTGCCAAAAAAATTAGGGTTGCCAAAAATTAGGGTTGCCAAAAAAGGTCAAGCGGTCAAGGTCAACGCCATAAAATGGTCAAGGCAGTTAAAAATACCTTCAGAAACAAAACCTGCGGCCAGAAAGGTCAAGGCATGGTAAAATCACCGTGGGCAAATTTTGCCCACGGTGTCCGGAATGTTATTCCTACTACTCTATCTATCTATCTATCTATCTATCTATCTATCTATCTATCTATATATCTATCTTTCTATCTATCTATCTATCTATCTATCTATCTATCTATCTATCTATCTATCTATCTATCTATCTATCTATCTATCTATCTATCTATCTATCTTTTATTTCTTTCTATTTATCTATCTATCTATTCTATCTATCTATCTATCTCTCTATCTATCTATCTATCTATCTATCTATCTACTATCTATCTATCTATCTATCTATCTATCTATCTATCTATCTATCTATCTATCTATCTATCTATCTATCCTATTATTACTGACTTGTTGTTGAATCTTTGGAATTTGGAAGTTTATTTTTCCAAAAAAAAGTTCAAAAGATTGTAAAAAATGGTTTTAAAATATAAAAATTAATTAAATCATTGTAATGTTTACTCACTTTCTCCTTTAAGGTTATCCCTAAATCAATGTGTCTTACATTGTTCCATCAACATGAGCGCATTAAAAAGGCACACATTCTATTATTATTACATTATTTTATCCACCTGACGTTTGAGCAGTGTCAGAAGCGCTCCTATAAAAGGAGTTTAAATACTTAACGCGTTTATTTTCTCAGTTATCATCAATGTAAGTATATAAAGCGAAAAAAATAACATATAACATTCAAGCGTTATTTCCATTAAAAAAGTATAATCATTACTCATTTTATTTGAATTTAAAACCAATATCTCCTATCCCCTCCCCTTTGCTCCCTCCCCCCTCTTTTCCCCTTCTCTTTAATCTCTT
>JABUQX010084801.1:30000-35993 GCA_015478945.1 Trachelipus rathkii | reverse complement strand
ATATATATATATATATATATATATATATATATATTATATATATATATATATATATATAATATATATATATATATATACTATATATATATATATATTATATATATATCTATATAATATATATATATATATATATATATATTATATATATATATATATTATAGTGATGAAGCGTAACATCCGCATCCGCATTCGCATCCGCACATTTTAAAGATCCGCATCCGCATCCGCATCAGCGCTTTGCCCTGCGGATGTTGCGCGGATGTTTAATGTCGAGATTTGATAAAGAATTTATAATAAAATACTTAAGATGAATCCGAACGCAAACTTTAAATGAGAGACGGGACTCGACTCAACTGTGTAATGATGACTCATGATCTCAGAGCATGAAAGTCATAATAATTTGAGCCAACAGAGTCACATGAGATTAGGGATATCAAAAAAAAACTCAGCGCCTCTACGGCTTTCTGTCTCCGATATAATTACCCATTAATCTCAACGTAAGGAAGCAGTTAGAATTTCTTCAAAGAAATAACGTTTAAAAATGAATGAAAGTGTGATAGTGCTAAATCTGTATCAAGAGTCTCATAGGCGGTTACGAAAATTAATGACCTTTCATACTGTCTGCAACTTACCTAGATCCCCGTTATAAAGGCAAGTTTTTTGTAGCACAATATGTTAGAACAAGTTATTCGTCACTTGTGATGCAGTTGAAAAAATTCATCCGAAACAGTTGTATTAATTCGACCACCCATTAAAAAGGAAAAAAACGAAATCTACAGACCATCACCTTCTACATGTAAATCAATAACAGATTCACTGGTATAATTTCTTACTCCAGTAGTTGATGAAAGAAACACGCATTACCCAAAAGACTGAGTGCAAACGATTGAAAAACTAGTTCACCAAGAAAAACGACTAGATACAAAGGATGATCCTAACATTTGCTGCTATTTGTGGAATAGGTTTCCTCACACTCGAGTCAGCTTGCAAGGAAACACTTGGCCTGTCCCCAACTAGTGTTCCAAGTGAAAGAGTATTTACCAATGCTGGGCTAATATATAATAAAAAAGAGAAACAGACTCTCAGCAGAAAAGGGCAGAAAATTGATGTTTATCAGCACGTCCTTCCTATAGTTTGAATTTCAATACTTGTGGAAAAAGTATATAATTCATTGTAAAAATCTGTTTCATTAAGGTCGGAAGCTTGGCTATTTGTGGAATAGGTTTCCTTTCCCACACTCGATAGCTTTGGCATAGACAGTCCGACTAAAACTCGAATATAAATACACACACACCACACACACACACACACACATATAATTATATATATATTATTATAATATATATATATATATATATTATATATATATATATATATATATATATATATATATATATAATATATATTATATATTATAGCAATATTACATGTATATATATATATATATATATATATATATATATATATATATATATATATATATATATATATATATATATATATATATATATATATATATATATATGATCTGGGAAATTTCCATTTCCCATATCAACAATGCCGCCTAAATATCTTAAAAGTGTTAACAATAGTGCCCACCGATAGAGGGCCAGAGATTTGAAATTGTAACGTGTATTAGGCTTCTTCAAGGCTGACACGAGAGGAGTGCCCCACGATACATAGTGGCCGGAGGATGCTTCACAGCATCTCTCCAATAGATTCTACTTATTGAATCAATTATTATAATAACTATTGTGAAATCCTTGTGTTATACCAAGTACTATTTAATTGCCCAAGCAAACAAAGCTATTTTGTATACCAACTCAGGCAGCATATAATCAAAAATGCTCAGTGCCTAATCATTATCATTTAGCCGGCTGATTTGCCGTGATATATTAAAATATGGGCTTTATTAATTGTGTTTATAAAATTTAAATACTGTGCCATTATTGCAATTATAAAATTGATTATCATCATCTGTCATACCATTTATTTCACTTGCAAATTATGTAATAAAACTTCAAAAGCAGAAAAAACCCTTTTCATTGAAATCACCCTCATTTATCAATTACTTATTTAATCTGCCTGGTTGCAATGCCAGTGCAACATTTTGGTGACCCCATAGAGTGACACGTGCAACATTTTGGTGAACCCCAGAGCGCACACGTGCAACATTGCAATTTTGCAAGTTGCAATACCGTGCAACATTGCATTTGCAATATCCTATAGTACCTTCTGAACGGGCCTAAAAATTTTCTATTAAAAAACAGTGACAAAGAAGAAACAGTGCTTATTAAAAATTTGAAAAAAAGTGAAATCATTGTGAATATTAATCTATAAAGACAATTCTTTGCGTGAAGAACAAAATAAAATTATAAATTGGCAAAATATAAAAGTTTTGAAAAAGAAAAAAGAACAAAAAAAAAACAAAAAAAAACTTCCTCTGTTCGGAGAAACAATTATGGCGAGGAACTCGAACCAGCAGAGACCTCGCTTTAGAACAACACGAAAGGCCCCCATCTCAAGAAAAAAGAGGGATAAGAGAAATTCCCCCAAGGCACACAAGCTACCGCCCACCAACGCTGGGAAGCAGAGTCAGGCGAGGGAGAGGCAGCCATCTCCGTTAAAATGGATTAATTCCCGCCATTCGATTCTTCTGAGGTAGAAGCTTGGCTAGCAGCGACTGAAATCTTATTTAAAATATATAGCATTGAGAATGAAATAGACAAAGTGAAATTAATTGCGCCGATCCTTCCGATCCGTATGCTACTTTCAATACAATGCCCTTTAAAACCTAACTCTTATGAAGTTCTGAGGAACACTATAAGGAAGGCGTATTTGCCAACAAGCCAGCAAACGTTTCATGACGTCATCAAAAGTGGTATATACCCAAATGAACTACCTAGCAACTATTTGAAACGAATTGAACGAGTGATAGGCCTTAAAAATGCCCAAAGTCTCCTAAGAAATCATAGGGATTTTGTGAAAGAATGCTTTCTTAACGCATTACCAAATACTGTGTATAATCATGTATACAAACTCGCTCAGGCTACAGAGTTACATACCCTCATAGGACTAGCCGATGACCTATTTAAAGTTACAAATCCAAGAAACTAATAAACGACAACAACAAAACAAAAAATAAAAATTTGTAAAAAAGAAGAAAAGTACGAACTTTTATATATTAAATAATTAGTACAGTGAATAATGTTCGTAAGAAAAATTAATAATAATAATAATAAAAATAATAATAATAATAATAATAATAATAATAATAATAATAAAATAATAATAATAATAATAATAATAATAATAATAATAATAATAATAATAATAATAATAATAATAATAATAATAATAATAATAATAATAATAATAATAATAATAATTAATAATAATAATAATAATAATAATAATAATAATAATAATAATAATAGAATTTAAAAATAATAATAATATAACTGTGAAATAAAAAAAAAATATATATATATCTATATATAATTATATATATATATATATATATAGATATTTAAAAATAATAATAATAATAGAATTTAAAAATAATAATAATAGTTCCAGTGAAATAAATTATAAAATTTAAAATTATATTTTGTAATATGGTATAGAAAAAAATTATTATACAATTAAATCTGATAAATTATATAAATGATGCTTTCCATAATAATTATTGTAATAATAAAGCTATATATAATATGAAACAAAAATGCAATGAAAAAAAAAGTGAAATTGAAAAAAGAAATGAACAAAGAAAAAAAAATAGAAATGACAAATGTATTAAAATTTAAAAAATTTACTTAATAATAATGATTTAAAAATTTTGATGCCAATATGCATATTAGGTTTATATTTTCTTATCCAGTATTTTAAACAATAAATATTGAAAGGGAGTGAATGAAAATGTCTTCTTGAGAACCGAAAAATTATTGCCGTTTGAGCTTAACTTTTAGACGTGATCAAGAATCATAGTCGTATTAAAGCAGAATTTTGCGATAATAAAGGATATCAAGAATGCGTTTCCATTCACGAAACTTTAGAAAATGTGTAGGCTTATTTTATATATCAGAGTAATAAAATAATAAAAGTAAAACAAAAGAAATGAATGTACAAGCTAAGGGCCCCTAGGGACAGCTTCAATCTCACTCTGATAGAAAAAAAACTGTTTACAGAAATTTATTATTAGGTTATAATATGATATCAAATTATTTAATGTGCATGGTAAATTTCCACCTTCTTTTCAAATTTTCCTCCCTTAATTAGTTGGTATATTCTATACAAACATCTTCAAAAATAAAAAAAAAAAAAAAAATTAAAAAAAAAAAAAATTTCTAGTAAAAATCATAATAAATTCTGTTTTTAAAGTTACCCTAAAATTGGGGCTACAAAATCTGAAAAAAAAAATCCCAACGAAAAACGGGAGGACTCACAAGCATTCTCGCGGTTCCAAGCTACCATACTGGCCAATTGCCTATCGTAAAGATTCCATTCATTACAACTCTGCCATTATCACAACTATGAAGAACAGTACACAGAAAAAAAAAAAGAAGAGACACAAAAAGCAGGCATTAATTCAACCTTCACAAGACCCATGAACACGCCAATGTGGCCGAGAATTACATAAAATGCAATACTAGAGAAAGAAAGCACTATTCCCTTATTTTCTACAGCATAGCCAATGTTTGATTGTGGAACTGTACCCCTACCTATTGCATCTGAATTGTCTGCCGAAGGCAATAACCTACCTAGAGAAATTGAACCATACGTTATTAAAATTATATCATTGACAAAGAAAAGAAAGAGAAACTGAAAAATAAAAACAGACGAACATGGTTGAAGAGGTTGAAAATATGTTATATGTTGGTGTCTATAATATGATGACGGGGATAAAGTCAATTTATTAAAGTAGTCATTAATTCTGTATACTAATATGTAAAATATGCTTCTCCTCTTTTTGGCTATTGTAGTATCTGTCTTGTCTATTCTATTCTATTGCTTATTATGTCATAACTATAAATAAGTTTATAAGAGTTATTTGTGTCGAAATTTCAAACATATTGCAATTAACACAGAGAGAAGCTTTCTTCTATCTGCTTTTGCAATTTGTTTGATAGCCACTCCAGGGTGGTCTACCATTTGATGTGAGAAATTTCCATTTTCACATATAAAAAACCACTGCCGCCTTTATATTTTAAAATTATATTTTGTGCCCACCGATAGAGGGCCAGAGATTTGAAATTGTAACGTGTATTAGGCTTCTTCAAGGCTGACACGAGAGGAGTGCCCCACGATACATAGTGGCCGGAGGATGCTTCACAGCATCTCTCCAATAGATTCTACTTATTGAATCAATTATTATAATAACTATTGTGAAATCCTTGTGTTATACCAAGTACTATTTAATTGCCCAAGCAAAAACAAAAGCCTTATTTTGTTATACCAACTCAGGCAGCATATAATCAAAAATGCTCAGTGCCTAATCATTATCATTTAGCCGGCTGATTTGCCGTGATATATTAAAATATGGGCTTTATTAATTGTGTTTATAAAAAGTAATTACTGTGCCATTATTGCAATTATAAAATTGATTATCATCATCTGTCATACCATTTATTTCACTTGCAAATTATGTAATAAAACTTCAAAAGCAGAAAAAACCCTTTTCATTGAAATCACCCTCATTTATCAATTACTTATCTAATCTGCTTTTTTAAAAAATACAAGTGTATATATATATATATATATATATATATATATATATATATATATATATATATATATATATATATATATATCAAAACATCACACCTCCGCATCCGCATCCGCGCATGTTAAAATTAAACACCCGCATCCGCGGATGCGAAAAAAATGACATACTGCTGCATCACTAATATATATATAATATATTATATATATATATATATATAATATATATATATATATATATATATTTATATATATATAATATACTATTATAT
>JABUQX010084801.1:7500-25000 GCA_015478945.1 Trachelipus rathkii | reverse complement strand
TTCAGCTAATAGAGCCATCTTCAAGCAACTTTATTGATCAGCAGCCCCACAAATTGAGTAATATAAGCCACCACCCTAATCTCAGCCATTCTGACATCCAAAAACATCAGTAATTAGAAGGTAATAGCTATATTTATAGGTATTAATATAGTTGGTGTGAATGTGGTATTAATATAAATAAGTAACATCTATGAGTTTTCAAACCAAAAGCTAAAAAGGACAAAAATAAATAAAAAGTCCAAAAAATACTGATAATTTTTTATTGAACAATTTCTATGCATTTTTATGGATAATTTTGTATAACTATTATGTTTATTTTTTAGCATTTAGTATTTGTACTTTTATATATTTATAGTTTGTTATATTTTTATATTTTTAGAACCTATTCGTATATTTCCAATATGTTAAAATAAAGAAGAAATGTCGAATGGAGTACTTTCATCACCTGATGCTTTTATCATATAGTTCTTCTAATTAGAAGCTTGGATGAAGAACACAAAGCTGTCACTCAGATGTGAGGAATGATCGTCATCCGATTGACAATAAGTATAAATAAGCAATAGCCAAAAAATAAATTAATAAAATAAATAAAAATTCAGGTTCAACACATTCAATGTTGACTAATTATTATCTGAACTTAGTAATTAAAACATTATGTACAAAAATAAAATGAGTGAATGAGTTCGATAAATATTTAGTTTTTCAATAGTTTTAATAGTTTTTATTGATAGTTTAAAAAAAAATGAGCGATATCGATATCGATATCGATGAAACTGAAACAACTGAAGGAGGTTTTAAGGTTCCTTCAGGAAAACTAGCTGCCGTAACAAAAAAAATAAATACAATTAAAGGTAAATTATGGCATGCTTTCTTAAATGACTTAGATTTAAGTCTCGAAATTAAAACTGATGAATTAACATTAGATGCAAAAGTAGAATCATTAAAAAATTCTTGTAGTGAATTAATTTCAGAATCTGTAGAGGCAGATAAAATACAGCAGTGGCTTACACTAAAACTAAAGCCATATTATGAGTTAAAAAGTGATATTTCAAAATATATGAGTAAATATGAGCCAAGGATTATGCCACAAGACAGTGCTAGTAATGTATCAAGTAAAGTGAGTAAAGCAAGTGTAGCTAGTTCAAAAAGTGCAATAGCCCAATCTTTGTTACTTGACATTGAAAAAAGTAAAATAAAATTACAAGAGCATGAACAATACTTGGCTAAAAAAAGGGAACTAGAAAGTTTGGATTTGTACCAACACAGAAGTCATATAAAAAATTTAGAGCAGAGTCTTATAAAAATTGAACAAAAATTAGAAAGTCCAATTTTCAGTATTAGCGATACTTCTGTAAAAAATGAAAATGAAAATACAAATTTTTCAGAAACTAAAATAAAAAGTATAGGTGAAAATAATAATTTGGAATCTAAATTAGTAGAAATTTTAAAACAAAAGTTAGAAGTGAGTAGGCCTATTAATAATCCTCTTCCAACATGTGAGCCTGAAATATTTAATGGAAAGGATCCAACTAAATTTAAAGATTTTATGCTAGTTTTTAAAACTAATATAGAAGGAAAATGTGAGAATGAAATGAATAAGCTTTCTTATTTAATTAAGTATACAGAAGGTAAAGCAGAAAATATAGTAAGAAGTTGTATGCATTTGGATGAAAATATAAGTTATAAAAAGGCAGTAGAAAAACTTGAGAAACATTATGGAAATGAACAAGTTATTGCAAATACATATTTGAAAAAGTTAGAAGACTGGAATGAAATTAAGAATGAAGATAGTGAAGCTATGGCAGATTTTTCTTTGTTTTTAGACTCTATCAATAATGCAATGGAAAATATTACTCCATTGAATGAATTGAATTCTACTGGTGCTATTTATAGAATAGTTAAAAACTTCCCTACAAACAAATCGTGATAAGTGGAGATAAAAAGTTGATAGTATGTGATGAAGGAAAATAAAAAGGTAAATTTTAGTACTTTTACAAAGTTTGTTGAAAAAGAAGCAAGGATCATGAATACACCTCTATTTGGAGAACTTGGCATTGGTACAAAACCCAAACAAGCCAAATTACAAAGTGAAAAAGGTAAGTCACTTTATACAAAAGAAAAGAATAATAAAGTGATAATAGATAATAAATAATAATAATAATAATAATTAATTAATAATTAAATAATAATATAATAATAAATGGAATAATAATAATGACAATAAAAGAATTATGGTAGTAGTAAAAGTTAGTAATATAATAATAATAAATTCCACAGTTTTGCATTTTTTTAAAAAGGACAATCATAGTATAAATAAATGCAAAATTCTAGAAAAACAAAGCCAAGATGAAATAACAAAGTTCATTAAAGACAATAAATTATCTTTAAGTGCCTCAGATCAAATCATTTTAGTAGTAATTGTAAAAGACCAGAAAAATGTGAAAAATGTAATAAGCAACATTTAACATTTCTGCATAGAGAAAAAGATAGTGCCAAAGAGCAAGATGGTTCAAATATCTCACCAGCAGCACTCACTGTGAATTTAGAAAATAAAGATAAGAAAGTAGAGTCAAAAGAACCAGGAAGTAATGAAGCAAAAACCTTTCAGACAAAAGTAAGTAACAAAAAGCTATTTTATCCTGCAGTAGCAGTTAAAATTAAGCTTAAAGGTAAAGATAAAGTGATTAAGACATACATGGGTCTAGATACATATTCATCAGCATGTTTTATGGATTTAAATTTAGCTGCAGAACTAGGTATGTCATATATGAAACCTCAGAAAGATATAGATATTACTACCATGTATGGACAACATAAAATAAAAACATATATTTTAAATAATCTAGAAATCTATGATATTGAGATGAGGAAATCTGAAACCATAAATAATGTATACTGCAAAGAAAATTGGCCCTTTAAAATGGAAGAAAGTCCATCTATCAAAGATATAAATGGATTAGAATACTTGAATCATGTGCCCTTCAATTTTATAGAATCAAAAATTGGATTATTAATAGGAATGAACCAGAGTAAATTGTTAAAACCAATAGAAGTAGTAGAAGGTCATCATTATAACTCTCCCTTTGCAGTTAAGTATTTATTTGGATGGGCTTTACAAGGTTCGACACCAGATGGTATACCAGCATTCATGAGTTTAAGATGTCATAAAACACAAATACAAGAACAAGATGATAATTTACTTGAAAAATATTGCTTAAGAGAGTTTTCTGAAAAGAATCCTGAGCAAGTTTGTGAAAGTGTAGAAGATTTGAAGTGGAAAAATAAGGTTGAAAATACATTACAAAGAACAATTACAGGTAAATTTCAAGTTGGTTTACCATTTAAAAAAGAAATTCAGCATTTTCCTAATAACAAAAATCAAGCATTAGCAAGACTGTTCTCATTAAAAAGTAAATTTTTAAAAGACCAAGAATATTTTGTACAGTATAGTGATAGCATAAATGAAATGTTAAAACTAAATTTTGCAGAAAAAGTTGAGCAACATGAACTATTAAACAATGACAGATTCTATTTAACACACCATAGCGTAATTCATCAACAAAAGAAAAAATGAGAGGTAGTATTCAATGCAGCTTTACCATACAATGGTATTTCTTTAAATAATAGTTTACTCACAGGGCCAGACTATATTTCCAATCTACAAGGCATCCTTTTAAGGTTCAGAAAAGAGAAATATGCTTTCATAGCAGATATAGAGAAGATGTTTTATCAAATACAGGTACTTGACAAAGATAAAGATTATCAGCGCTTTTTATGGTTTCCAAATGGTAATTTGGATAAAACTCCAGAAGAATATAGGGTTAAAGTCCATATATTTGGAAGTGTGAGCTCTCCTTCTATAGCAAATTATGTTTTGAAGCAAACTACAAATGTAATTGAAGCAGAAAAATTCAGTAATTTAGCCAAAGATACCATACTTAGAAATTTCTTATGTTGATGATTGTTTAAAAGTCTGTGAAATCGAGAAAATGAGGCTATAGGCAGTTTATGAAGAAGTTAAGAAATTTTAAAAATTTTAGTGGTTTTAATCTGCAATTCAAGTAGCTAGAATTCAAAGGAAATTTGTTAGAAAAATATGATAAACAGACTTAAGTAAAAGATTTAAGAAATAAACTTATCCTTAGATAAATTGCCTTCACAAAAGGTATTAGAGCGTTAAGTTGACCCAGAAAAAAGATTAATTGAAAGCTAGAGGTAGATATACAAAAATAAAGAATTAACAAAATAAGAAGTATTACTCAGTATGCATTATTTTCCATATAACGATCCACTGACTGGTTTTTATTAGTCCAGTACTACTAGTAGCCAAAAAAAATATTTCAAAATTTATGCGATAGAAAAGTTAACTGGGACGATGAAATTCCATCAGATATAAAAAAAAGTTACATAAAATGGTTAAATGATGTTAATAAGCTAAATGATTTTCAAGTCCCTAGGCCATATAATCCAAATTGTCTAAAGTATAAAAATGTAGAACTACATTATTTTTCAGATGGTTCTCAAATTGCATATGCAGCAGTAGCATATATAAGATTCATTGGAGAGAATAATGAAATATATTGTTCATTGGTGTTTTCTAAAACAAGATTGATACCATTAAATAAAAATTTGATGTTAACTATACCAAGAATAGAATTGAGTGCAGCCAAATTAGCTGTCATCATACATCAAATTTTAAAAAATGAATTAGATATGAAAATAAACAAAGAGTATTTTTGGATAGATAGTGAAATTGTATTACAATATATTAAAAATGAATCAAAAAGATTCAAAAGATTTGTACATAATAGAGTTAACTATATCAGATCACAAACAGATATAAGCCAATGGAATTATGTACCAGGCAAGCTAAATATTGCAGATATAGCAAGTAAAGGGATATCTGTTAATGAGTTTTTGAACAATAAACTATGGAGCACTGGTCCAGAATTTTTGTACAAAGACAAAGCTCAATGGCCTGAGCAAAATAAAGAAAATAAATTAGATGATGAAAATGATGAAATTATAAAAAGTAAACCAGTAATGGCCATACAACTACAAGAAAGCTCAACAGACAAGCTCATACATTCTGTCTCAGATTGGATGAAATTAAAAACAAAAGTAGCATGGATTTTAAGAGAGTTAAAGAAAATTTGCATAAAAAAAGCCTGGAATAAAGGTGCAATGACAATCACAGAATTAAAAAATGCAGAAAAGGCTATATACAAATTATGTACAATAAAAGAATTCATATATACAATTACAAAATAAAAAAGAAAGAAGCCTTACCAAAAAGGCACATTTTGGCAAAATTCCTACCATTTATAGATGATAATGGAATATTAAGAGTAGGTGGGAGGAATAAAAATTTGAATGATGTATCATATGATTTTAAACATCCAATTATCTTGCCAAATAGTCATGTTACAATGCTAATAATGAGACATTACCATAGAATTAATGGACATTTAGGAAAACAAACAGTTTTAAATGCTTTAAGAGAGAAAAGTACTATATCATTGGAGCAAGTAGAAGTATTAAGAAGATCCTAAAAGATTGCATTATATGCAGAAAGCTCCATACAAGGCCAACTCAGCAGTTGATGGGAGATTTGCCGAAAGATAGATTAAAATGTGATGTACCACCATTTACAAGTATTGGTATAGATGCCTTTGGCCCTTTTCTTATAGTAAGGGGAAGAGGGAAAGTAAGAGAAAAAAGATATGGATTAATATTCTCATGTTTAAGTAGCAGAGCTATACATTTAGAGATGTTATATTCATTAGATACTGATGCTTTTATCAATGCTCTAAGAAGATTTATCAGCCGCAGAGGCAATGTGAAATTGATCCGATCAGATAATGGATTGAACTTTGTGAAAGCTAACAAAGAATTAAAAGGACAAGTTAAAAATTGGAATAGTAAGCAAGTAAATAAGTTTTTTGAGCAAAAAGAAATACAGTGGATATTTCAACCACCTCATAGTTCTCATAAAGGAGGTCATTTTGAGAGACATATTAGAACTGTAAGAAATATATTACAAGCTTCACTCTTAGAACAGCCAATAAGGTTGACAGATGATAACTTGAACACTTTGTTCTGTGAGATAGAATTCATTATAAATAATAGACCAATAACAGAATTTTCAAATGATTTAGAAAACTTAGAAGCTTTGACACCAAATCATCTACTAACTCTTAAAGGTAATATAACTTTTCCTCCAGGATTATTTCAGGACAAAGATTGCTACTTATATAAAAGATGGAAACAAGTTCAGTATCTTGCTGATTTGTTTTGGAAAAGATGGATTAAAGAATATGTCCCTTTATTGCAAAAAAAGAGATAAATGGTTAGCAGAAAAAGAATCACACCAAGTGGGAGATTTAGTTCTTTTAATAGATGACTTCAAACCAAGAAATATGTGGAATTTAGGAAAAGTAGTAAAGGTTTACAAAGATGACTCAAACAGAGTGAGAATAGTAGATGTGAAAATAAATAAAGACAAGAATACTTTAAATACAACAATTTTGAAAAGACCAATAACAAAATTGATCTTGCTGAGAGAAAGTGCAGGATTATAACAAGAAGACAACAGAATTATAAACTTAAGGAAACTAAGAATAACAAGAAAACTTAATATTCTTAGCAAAAAGGGGGAATATGTTATATTTTCCATTAAAATATAAGAAAAAAGGAAACAAAAAAATTAATATAAGGAATACAGAAAATTCATTACTAATGTTTACTATGTGAGCATCAACTATGTTTACAAAAAATGCCCAAAATATTAGAAAGGTAGAAAAGCAAAAATTGATTGCAAAACAGAAAAAATTGATGACAAATGCAGAATACAAGGTGGGGCAACATAAGGACTTGCAAATAGAATACAGGCTAAAGAAAGCCAAATAATAAGTAAAAAAATAGTATATATGAAGATACTGCAAGCAAACAGGCTGTTGAAACAACAAGACTGTCAACTTTGCTAAAGTAAACAAAGAAAATAAAAGCAAAGTACAGCATTGAAATTCAATCAACATTAAGCCATTTGAAGAAACACTTAGTACCATCTATTTCAAGAGCTTATTAATTTCACAAAGAAGAAACTAGTAAGGTGGAATTAATAGCAATTGACAATTCTTCAATCATCTAATATATGAATAAAGAAGCCAGAAGAAAATTTAGAACATCAAGAAAAACTCTACAAAGCTAAGAATTCAAAAGAAGAAATTTAAATAATTTTCAGCTAATAGAGCCATCTTCAAGCAACTTTATTGATCAGCAGCCCCACAAATTGAGTAATATAAGCCACCACCCTAATCTCAGCCATTCTGACATCCAAAAACATCAGTAATTAGAAGGTAATAGCTATATTTATAGGTATTAATATAGTTGGTGTGAATGTGGTATTAATATAAATAAGTAACATCTATGAGTTTTCAAACAAAAGCTAAAAAGGACAAAAATAAATAAAAAGTCCAAAAAATACTGATAATTTTTATTGAACAAGTTCTATGCATTTTTATGGATAATTTTGTATAACTATTATGTTTATTTTTTAGCATTTAGTATTGTTACTTTTTATATTATATAGTTTTAGTATTTTTATATTTTTTTAGAACCTATTCGGTATATTTTCCCAATATGTTTAAAATAAAGAAGAAATGATCGATTGGAGTACTTTCTCACCTGATGCTTTTATCAACATATAATAAAGATATATATTATACAGATACATATTATATGTATATATATTTTTATATTCTATATATATATAATATATATATATATATATATATATATTTATATATAAGTTAGGAATAGGTTACATAAAGTGAAAGATGCCAGATTCTGTAGCTGGAATCTGCAACCTGTCGATATACTTATTTCCATTTTTAGCACTTCTTTTAGCGCACTTCTATTACTCAGCCTTACTTTTCCACAGAACCATTTTTAATCATAGAATTTTTTCCTATAATCTCTGGGCAACCTTTGGTAAATTTTTATGATTTGTTAGGACTTTTCCTAGCTATTGATATATTTTGTGTACTTTTTTAGGCAACTCTTCAAGTTCTCAATACCTTCCTAAACCTTTTTTTTTTTTTTCTTTTTATCATTTTCTTATAAATCTGGCTACCCCAATGGTAAAATTTTTAGGATTTTTTAGGCATTTTTTTTATCCATTTTTGATATATTTAGGCATTTTTAGTGACTTTCAGTACTCAGCTACCTTCCTGAACCTTTTTTTTTTTTGCACTTTTTTCTTGTAATTTTGTTAGTTTTACTGTTAATTCTGGCAACCTATGGTCAAATATTTATGATTTTTAGCCACTTTTACGGCTTATTTTCGCACTTCTCCAATCAACCCAGAGGGTTTTCTGGCTACATGTTTATATCCCACGTTCTTTCCTGAGTTATTATCTAGCACCTTAGCTACAATTCTGGCTATTTTCCATATCTCCGTTCTTTCCTGAGTTACTTTTTAGATTGCTTTCCATATTTGAGAGTGTTTTTCATATGACGTCACACTTTGTTAACCAACTTCGTTCATTTAACTCGCAAGTTCATTCAGCATCGTTCGTTTTAGCCCCGAAGCCCACCAGCGTCGTTCGTTTTGGCCGCAAGTTCTAGCAACATCGTTCGTTTAAGCCACGATTTCCAGCAATTTTCGTAAAAGAATTATTATTATTATTATTATTATTATTATTATTATTATTATATTTTATTATTATTATTATTATTATTATTATTATTATTATTATTATTATTATTATTATTATTATTATTATTATTATTATTATTATTATATTATAATATATATATATATTTATATATATATATAGTTTTATATTATATATATATATATATATATATATATAATATATATATTAAGGATCATGGTGAGTCTTGTGTGGTAGCGCTTGACATATCTAAAGCTTTTGACAGGGTATGGCATGCGTCGCTACTCTCTAAGCTACCTTCCTTTGGATTTCCTCCTTCGCTTTGCTTACTCTTGTCTAGTTTTCTTTCAGATCGTTCCATTTCAGCTTTTGTTGATGGAGCAACCTCTTCCTCCTTTCTTATTAATTGTGGTTTTCCTCAGGGTTCTGTTTTATCTCCAACTTTATTCCTACTTTTCATCAACGATCTTCTTAGCTGCACTTCTAACTCTGTTCACTCTTATGCCGATGACTCAACTCTCCATTCTTTTCCCACTCATTTCATTTGCTCCCCGTGTATCTAAGTGGCCTCTCGTCTACAGCTTTCTGATTCAATTTTTGCCGATTTGGTCGGGAGATTTCCTCAGTGGGGGTATCCGTAATCTTGTGAAGTTCAATCTTTAAAACTCAACTTCTTCATTATCTCCCTCTCTAAAACACCTCCAAACTTCCCTATCCCCTTTGGACGGCTCTAATGTCTTACCCGTAAACAACATAAACATTCTTTGACGTAAACATAAATAGTGAATTGTCTTGGAGACGTTCACATCATATCGGTTGCTAAAATTTGCCTAAAAAAAGCTGGAAATTCTGTTCAGATTGCCAGTGAATTTTTTTCTTCTGCCAGATACTTCCAGTTATATAAAGGTCTTATTCGCCCCTGTTATGGATATACTGTTCCCACATTGGGGTGGATCGGTTCCACCCATCTTTTGGGGTAGAGATTTGAAGCTAGGTAAGAGCGTTATAAACTGTCCATACTTTCTGACTCCCTTGAACCTCTTTCTCTGCGTCGTGACGTTGATGCTCTATCTCTTTTCTATAAGTATTACAAAGAAATGCTCGAAAGAATTGACCTCTCGCATTCCTCCACCACTGCGTCGTCCTCGTAACACAAGAGGTGCCTTGTTCTCTTATGAAAATTGTGTGAATATTGAAGACTCCAGGATCGCTCGCTGTGGTACCTCCTCCTTTCCAGCCACATCTGTTTTTGCGGCAAACTCCTTGGCCTTCTTCTATTTTCCCTCCAATATTCAATCTTCCTCTATTTAAGGTTCCGCGTCTGCGCCCACCTGGGGGAATTGCGTTAGGCAAGGCGGACAGGCTGGGTCTTACTTTTCCAATTTTATTTTAATTTGTTTTTTTTCTTTTTGTAATTTTTTATTTATTTATTTATTTTTTTGCCCCCTCCTTTTGAATGGTGGTATCATGATAATATATATATATAATATATATATTAATTTATATTAATATATATATATATATATATATATATATTAATATATATATATATATATATATAAATAATTTAACCGGTCGATAATATAACTGACGATAATACTGGCCGGATTATATGCCGACCGGGATATTCCGGTATTCCGGTTTTAACTCCCCAGCCGGATATCCGGTATCTGCTATCCGGCTAATTCACTATCCGGCCCATCCCTAATAATATATATATATATATACTATATAATATATAATAATATTATAAAAATATATATATATATATATAATATATATATATATATATATTATTATATATATATATATATTAGGGTAAATTTGATTTATTTGCTGTGAATGAAACAAAGGTGAAAAGTGGCGTTTGAAGACGAGTGGTGTGAGGTGAAATGTGTGTGTGTGTGTGTGTGTGGTTGGATGGAGAGAAGTTTGCGATTCGATGATGACCTGTGGCATGAGCAATGATGGATTTTGTTTGTTGTGGGAACTTAAATTCTAATGGTTAAATTTAAGCTTGAAATTGGTCAAGTATATATGGTTATAACATGGTCCATCTGAGTTGAGTTGAAGTGAGATGTGATGGTTCTGAAAAATCTGAATGTTGTTTTTGGATGGGGTGACTAGGGAACTTAGATGCATTGTTTTGAGAGAACTAAATGGTTTAACTACTTTAGCAGGTGATCGAAATAGGGATGAAATAACAGGTGTCGTTGAGATTGCGGAAGAAAATGAGATATGAAAATAATTGATTTCTGTGAGGAGAGATGTATATGTGTTAGTAAAACATTCTTCGGACACAAGAGGTTTCATAAGTAATACAACGGTTGGGGTTAACAAAGTTCACAGCTTATCAACGGTAAAGTAACTACCGTTACCTATAAAACTTAACCTAGCCTCCACTTTCTATAATATCTATAACATAATGTAAATGTAAACATTAACATAGTAATTTTATCAATTATTCATAACCTAAATTAACATATTGAACTACGAATAATTGCTAACATAACACCTTTTAGTTCTTACAACTTCATGTTAGCATAGCATTTTCTAACATTACTTTAAATTTTCAAAACAAAATCTGTAATAAAAATATTATTAACATCGCATCGCAATCATGTAATTTATTAATTACAACATAAAAACAATGTTCACTGTATGAACATAACATGAAAATTTATTAAAAACATCTATGTTTTTATTAAATATTTTCATTCTTTAATTACAACATGTAAAGCAAAGCTTGTTTTAAACTTGTCAATAAGTAAGCATAACATTAACCGAACTATGTTTTAGGAATGAAGAATGAAAAGAGGAAGAGAGAGATGAGAGAGACTGAGAGAGAGAGAGAGAGAGAGAGAGACTCGGAGAGAGAGAGAGAGAGAGAGGAGAGAGAGAAGGAGAGAGGAGAGAGAGAGAGAGAGAGAGAGGAATTATAATTAAAGAATAAAGTTAGTATATTGTACGACATATGGCTAAGTATGTAATTAATTATTAATATTTAATTCATCCCATTTTAGGGGTAGAACCCATTTTGTGGTTAAAACCCCATTTCTGATTCCTCTGGAATCATCTATTGTCTTCCATCTTGCAGCTTCCTCTGCTAAGTATACTCGTGCGTTTATTCTTTTCTTTCTTCTTTTCTTCTTTCTTTTCTGGAACCCCTTCTTCAGGGGGCTTCCTCAGATATTCTTTATTGATCTCAATCCCTCGTAATCAAGTTCTACGTCCTTATAAACATATACGTTGACATCAATATTTACTATTAAGTGAATGTTTAATTACTCAGTTCCGCACCGGCTCCGGAAGCTCAGTGCTTCCGACGCACCATTAGCCCTATTCAGGATCTAACTCCTTCCCGACTCCGATTCCTTCTCATAAGAATGTCGGCTGCTTATTTTCTATCTAACATATAGCTATGTCCAAGTTTTGGGACTCAGCATCCCCCCCTTACCCTGGGTGCAGCGGCCTGAAACCTCGGTTCCGCAGAATTGTCATCACCACACAATTAGGATACCAAGTTTGAAAGAAATACGATCAAGAATAAAACCTCGAACCCTAACCTTATGACTCGTTACCTTATATATAGTTAATGGCGCTAAGTACCAAACGCCTCGTCGACCTCGGAAACGGGTTCCTCAACCTTAGAAACATATACTTTGACACATCAAGTGTCAGAATCTAACGAAGTCAGGGGAAAATACAAGTCAATGATCACATGACTTGGATTTCCCTTCGGTTAGAGATCCAAAACCGTAAAAACGGGTAATTCACCGACATTAGAAACTCCTAATTTAAACCGCCTCAACGTCAAAATCTAACAAGGTAATGAAAATTTTCATGTCAATGGTCAGACATGACTTGGATTTGGCATTAGCCTTAAAAAGATCAGAACCATAAAATCTTAACCCTTTGCCTCAAAATGTCCGAGCACCAAAACTTAACATTACATAAAGCCATAATAAAAAAAATAATAATTGGAGGAGGCGGCGGCACCCTCTTACAGGGGTTCTGGAATACGTAACCTCATCTACGACTTGGTGACACCACCTGCAATAAAATTATCATTGGGAAAGGAATATAATACATAATAATAATAATAATAATAATAATAAATAAATAATAATAATAATAATAATAATAAATAATAATATAATAAATAATAAATATAATATAAATATAAAATAATAATAATAATCTAATAATAATAATAAATAATAATAAATAATAATATTAACATCTAAGGATTATGAAAACAAATTCGGATTCCCCACTCTCCGTTTACTATGAAGGCATACTTTACTCGGCCTAAAAATTACGTAATAATAATCCGGGTCCGCATGTAAAGTGCGGTGCGGGGCGGGGCGGGAGGGGCGAGAGGGTGCGATGTCTCATCGGTGGAGAGGTTGGCACCGGGCAACCATGTGAGGATTGAAAATCGAGAACGAAAAACGAAATATCAAAACTAATTAAAATAAATTAACAACAACTTCCAAAAGATAAATTTCAATCCTTGATGGGAACGGAGAAAAAACCGGAGCTTTAAAAGCTAGACTTGAAAACGCCTCTTTATGGGAACGTGATGGGCCTAGTGGATAGAGCGCCCGGTTACTGTAACATCAGCGACGCGGAATCCAGTGTTTGCGAATCCCGCTGATGGAGAGTAAAATCTCCTTTGACTCATTTCAGCCCAATCAATCAAATTGACAGGTCAATTTTTCTCTATTAACTACTCTAACCACCCCCTTTTCCTCAAAGTTACTGCTACGTCATTTGGGATGATCAGTATCACACGCCTCCATTACTACTCTGATGAACAATTGTAAGATTTCCCTTTTTGTCTTTTTTTTTACTGAATGATCTTTTTTAAAATCTGGTTATTTTATTAGTCAAAATAATTTGATTGTCGAAATTTATATTGCATCTTTATATTCTTTATGTAGACTGCAGAAATCCTTTTTTATATAATTATGTAAGAGATTTTTCTCTTTAATATCAGTTTTAATTTTACTATGTATAAGTAGTCAAATATTATAATGAACAACAAATATTCATGAAAATGCATTTAAAAATGTACAAAGATCTTAAAGGACGGGGTTCAATATTTAACTAGAATATTGTATATTTTTCAATGTTTAATTGTGGGAAAACTATTATTTAAAACCTTATTACGAACATATTTACATTAAATTACGTAAGGACCTTGCCCACGTTTTAAATAATAGTTTCCCACAATTAAACATCAACCTGATTTTCAATACCTTCTTTAAAATTTCTTCTTTTTGTAACCATAAAGAAAAAACAACCTCATTGCTCCGCTCTTCTGTAATTTACAAATTTAATTGTAACGGCTGTGATGCCGTTTATATTGGTCAGTACTTTCAAGCCAACTCATTGTGAGAATAGATGAGGACAGAGGGATTTTCACACGCACCAACCTTCTACTCAATTCCCCTTCACACTCTGCTATAACGTGACCACGCTCACAACGGCACAGACCATCCTTTCTTCACACAAATTTATTTTCATGCTAACCAAAACAAAATCCCAACCAACTATTAAATTTTTAGAATTTTAACATTTGGCCGAACATCAAACCACCCTCAACAACGACAGTGGCCCTTTAAATACTATTGCTTTAACCTCCAAGATAAAAATTCTGTCCGTCCTTCCAACCCGTTATTGTTTTTTTCGAGTGTATGCATTTTATTGTGGACTAAGTAAAGTTTCCTCACTGTGTTTGTTTTCTGTTTCAATTGAAGTGTTAATTGTTATGCAGGTTTAAAACAGTTATCCCACTTATAATATATAAAAACCGTTCATTGTCATGTTAATTATTTTGTTATATGTTTTTAATATCTTCTATGTTAATTTCCGAGTTTCCAGTTCTGTTAACCCACTTTTGTTTTTTGTGGCATTTTTGTAAGCTAATTTAAACAAGTTTTGTATGCTAATGAATTTCTTAGTTTTATATTGTTAGATTATCTCATATTATTTATACTTGTTCTATTTATTTTATTTTATTATTTATAGCCTGATGATGGAATCAGTCGAGTTCCGAAACGTCGTTTTTTCTTGTTAATAAAGTTCTCTCCATGTCGTTGTCTAAAGCCCTGGTGTTGCTTTTTGTTGTTATAATATATATATATATATATATATATATATATATATATATATATATATATATATATATATATATATATATATATATATATATATATATATATATATATATATATATAATATATATATATATATATATATATATATCTGAGGGGGGCCTCCCGTATTTTTTGTTGTTTCCGTCAATTCCCGCATCCGCTAACTTTGGTTGGAAACATTCCGCAGTTCGCATTCCGGCAGCTTTTTCGTGCTTCGCGCAGTCCCGCTTCCGCAATTCCGCAATTTCGCAACTTTTTTTTTTTCGCCAGTCCGCTATCGCAAATCGACTAATTCTAATCGCTAATATTTTTTTTTTTCACTACTGAAGTCTGCAACAGTCCGCAATTTTTATTTGGCATAAAAGAATAATTTTAGATAAGATTACCTGATAATTTATATATTTATAATTTTTATATTTTAATGTTTTTTTATATATAACAATTAACAAGTTTTGATAAACTTTATATATATTTTATATATATATAAATATATATTATATATTATATAAAGTTATATAATATAATATATATATATATATATATATTATATAATATATACTATATATATATTATATATATATATAATATATAAATATATATATATATATATATATAATATATATATATATATTATATATCATCCACCTTCCTTTCCCCAAAGACTGGGGGTAAGGTCCGTAACATGCATTGGAAACAGAAAAGTAGAGGAAGAACATGACACAAGTCGATAAAGAAAGCCGAGCCTTACCGCTCCCTTTTTATACCTATTAGTGAGAACTAGTCGCATTCAGAAAAATCACCCCTAGAGCTTTCACGGATTGTGACAGACCCACACTATGGCAATCTCGTCAGTGTGGGTTCAGCCTTGGCCAGGTGGGCCACAACCATACCCCTTACAAAACCCCGCCATTCACCCCTACTAAAAGCACATTCTTCTCGCCTCTGCCAAACTCATATCTCTCTTTCCCCAGGCATTCCTTTACTGACTCAATTCACGGCTTTTTCTTTACGTCTCCCACTAGCCGGTCGATTTCCAAAAATACATCACATATATCCGCTTAACCAAATGACTATCATCCACCTTTCCACATGACCAAACGATCTCTCAACTTACTTTATTTATTCTCTCATTTATCACTTTCTTCACACCACACAATCTCTATAATACGTTCATCCTCATTTTATCATTCTTCTCACACCTAACGCGCTCCTAGGATTGTCCATTTGAACACATTGTAACTTTAGACTAATCTCTTATTCCAGAAACCGAAGTTTCACATACTTACTATTAACAACTGGTAACAACATATCCTCAATGTAAGAATCTACCGCACTATTCAAGACTTAAGTCCCTTAACATCCACCAATGATTTAATTGCACCAGCCACCCCTCCTGCATTTCACAACTTTCCTAACTACCTTTTGCATCATCCGTTCCTATCATATAACATATATCCTAAATTTTTAAAACACCACACACTTGTTTCCACCAGCTGCTCACCATCAAATATAACTTCACACCGAGGACTGGTCTCACTCCACAACCATAACCTTAATCTTAAATTCTATGTTTTGGGCTTTCAACTTCTCTTTTATACAAAACACCCTGTGCAAAATCTCTCTCCAATCCTGCTCAAACTCTCTTCGAGATTCACTGACACACAAATCGAAAACCAAATCATTCCGCATATAAAAGGTTTCAGGGCACCTTCCACTCTCTTCCATTTCCATCATTCCCTTAAACACCATCTCCTGCACCCAGGACCACATTTAAAATCTCTTTCATAATCGCCACCATACTACAAATTTGAATAACCAAGGAGACATAACACATCCCTCCTCACTCCGCTATTAATATTAAACCAAATCACTTTCGACTCCACCATTTATTCTTACACACGCTCAACCAATCGTCATAACCATACTTTTGATGATTCCATTCAGACGCCTAACGCTAACACCAGATATATCACTAACACCTGCCATATGAGCCTTAGAGCTTCCTTATTAATCCTAATCATGCGTCTGTTGCATTCATATCATAAAACCTAAATACAATTTATTCTTCTCTTCCCTCATTTTCTCAATCATTTGTTTCAATGTAAAGATTTGATCTACACATCCTCTACCACTCCTAAACCCACCATGTTCTTCACCAATAAGTCCTTCAGTTGACTGACGCACTGTTTCGACAAAACCCCAGCAATATATGTTCCCTTATCAAACACTCATCAACTAATTCCCTCTATAATTTCTACCAGTTAACCCTTATCTCCCTTACCCTTATTAAGGGTACTATTACTGCTCTCATACCAAAACCCTCGGAACTATACCCTCCATAAACGCTTTGTTATACAACTTCCAACAATCCAATCAATAATACCATCTCGCCTCCGTTTCCTTTGATCATTTCACCAGCAATTTCATCTATACCTGCAGCGCCCAGATTTAACTTTCTCACTCTCTCCATTCCCAAATCTATTCCTTCTTGCACCATCAAAACCCACACAACATTCCACTATCTTCTCTTCAATATTCAGCCATATAATACAACATTTCGAAGTGGTTCCTTTCACACTCCCTCAGCATCATTTCATCTTTACGAAAGCACCCATCCCTATTCATCCATTCTAAGCAGATTCCCTTATCTCATTCTTA
>JABUQX010084801.1:0-5000 GCA_015478945.1 Trachelipus rathkii | reverse complement strand
GGACGGAGGGGGGGACGTTTCATACCCCGGAAGGGATGGTCGGAGGGGAACCCCCGCGACATCCAAAGACCAAAGAGCGGGGTTCCGGAGACCATCCCGAAGGGGGATTAGTCCCCCCCGTAGTTCACCTAGAGGCCGAGAGACCCAGACTCCTGCAATCTTTGCGGTTTACCCTGGGTATTCGTTAGTAATATACCCCAAAAAACAATAAATCCAAAAATGAGTACTTTTGGGACTTTATTCGCAACAATTCTATTCGTACTCTATAAATAAATCTCAAAACCATTTGATTTAATATATATATATATATATATATATATATATATTATATATATATATATTATATATATATATATATATATATATATATAATATATATAACTATATATTATATATATATATATATTATCTCGATATATCCAAGATATCGAAATTCGATATTTATCGAATATCGAATAATAACAGGTCAGACGAAATGTTCAGTTTTTACATATATAATATATATATATATATTATAATATATATATATATATATATATATATATATATATATATATATATATATATATTATAATATTAATAATATATATATATATATATATATATTGATAAAAACCCCTTAAGTAATTTCCCTCTGCTGGGATTGAACCTGGGCTCTAGCAGATGAACGCTTATGTGTTTGACCACACCGCCACGATGGACTAAAAGAAGAGCGCGAGAAATGTTCCTGTAGTGAATATGTCACCCACCAAACAGGACCAACGGGCGCACCTTTCCCGTCCACACTCGGGCGTAGGGACAAACAGAGCACCGCACAGAGTGAAATACTATTAAATCGGGGAATATTATGTATTGATAAGATAACTGCTCATCCTTCCTACACCTCACCGCAGTGTGATAGGTATTGATAAAATAACCCCTTAAAGTAATTTCCCTCTGCTGGAATTGAACCTGGGCCCTAGCAGAGTGAACCGCGTAATGTGTTGACCACACCGCCACGATGGACTAAAAGGGAGAGCGCGAGAAATGTTCCTGTAGTGAAAATATCACCCACCAAACAGGAACCAAGGCGCGCACTTCCCGTCCAACTCGGGCGTAGGGTCAACAGAGCACCGCACCGAGTGAAATACTTATTAAATCGGGGAATATTATGTTTTGATAAGATAACTGCTCATACTTCTACACCTCACCGCAGTGTGATAGGTATTCGATAAAAATACCCCTTAAGTAATTTCCCTCTGCTGGGATGAACCTGGGCTCTAGCAGATGAACGCGTATGTGTTTGACCACACCGCCACGATGGACTAAAAGAAGAGCGCGAGAAATGTTCCTGTAGTGAATATGTCACCCACCAAACAGGAACCACGGCACGCTCGCGCACTTCCGCCAACACTCGGGGCGTAGGGTCAAACAGAGCACGCATCAGAGTGAAATACTTATTAAACCGGGGAATATTATGTATTGATAAGATAACTGCTCATCCTTCTACACCTCACCGCAGGTGATAGGTATTGATAAAAATAACCCCTTAAGTAATTTTCCTCTGCTGGGATTGAACCTGGGCTCTAGCAGATGAAAGCGTATGTGTTTGACCACTAGGCCACGATGGACTAAAAGAAGAGCGGCGAGAAATGTTCCTGTAGTGAATATGTCACCCACCTGACATATTCACTACAGGAACATTTCTCGCGCTCTTCTTTTTAGTCCATCGTGGCGGTGTGGTCAAACACATACGCGTTTCATCTGCTAGAGCCCAGGTTCAATCCCGCAGAGGGAAATTACTTAAGGGGTTATTTTTATCAAAACCTATCACACTGCGGTGAGGTGTAGAAGGATGAGCAGTATTCTTATCAATACATAATATTCCCCGATTTAATAAGTATTTCACTCTGTGCGGTGGCTCTGTATGACCCTACGCCCGAGTGTGGACGGGCAGAGCGGCGCGCCGTGGTTCCTGTTTGGTGGGTGACATATTCACTACAGGAACATTTCTCGCGCTCTTCTTTTAGTCCATCGTGGCGGTGTGGTCAAACACATACGCGTTCATCTGCTAGAGCCCAAGTTCAATCCCAGCAGAGGGAAATTACTTAAGGGGTTATTTTTATCAATACTATCACACTGCGGTGAGGTGTAAAAGTAGAAGCAGTTATCTTATCAATACATAATAATTCCCCGATTTAATAAGTATTTCACTCTGTGCGTGCTCTGTTTGACCGCTACGCCCCGAGTGTGGACGGAAGTGCGCGCCCGTGGTTCTGTTTTGGGTGGTGACATATTCATCTACAAGGATACATTTCTCGCGCTCTTCTTTTAATCCATCGTGGCGTAGTGGTCCAACCACATACCGCGTTCTCTGCTAGAGCCCAGGTTCAATCCCAGCAGAGGGAAATTACTTAAAGGGTTATTTTTATCAATACCTATCACACTGCGGTGAGGTGTAGAAGGAGAGCAGTTATCTTATCAATAAATAATATTCCCCGATTTAATAAGTATTTCACTATGTGCGGTGCTCTGTTTGACCCTACGCCCGTGTGTGGACGGGAAGAGCGCGCCGTGGTTCCTGTTTTGGATGGACTAAAAGAAGAGCGCGAGAAATGTTCCTTTTAGTCCATCGTGGCGGTGTGGTCAAACACATACGCGTTCATCTGCTAGAGCCCAGGTTCAATCCCAGCAGAGGGAAATTACTTAAGGGGTTATTTTTATCAATACCTATCACACTGCGGTGAGGTGTAGAAGGATGAGCAGTTATCTTATCAATACATAATATTCCCCCGATTTAATAAGTATTTCACTCTGTGCGGTGCTCTGTTTGACCCTACCCGAGTGTGGACGGGAAGAGCGCGCCGTGGTTCCTGTTTGGTGGTGATATATTCACTACAGGAACATTTCTCGCGCTCTTCTTTTAGTCCATCGTGGCGTGTGTCAACAATACGCGTTCAATCTGCTAGAGCCCAGGTTCAATCCCAGCAGAGCGAAAATTACTTAAGGGGTTTATTTTTTATCAATACCTATCACACTGCGGTGAGGGGTTAAAAGGATGAGCAGTTATCTTATCAATATATATATATACTTATTATATATATATATCAACTCCCAGGAAGGGCTTTCGCCCTGTCAGTTGGTCCAGCAATCTTCTTACTGGCCCAAAACTCTTAACCCTAGAGCACTCTTGAAGACTCTCGGTGCAATGGTTTCCGACGCCAGTCCTCGAGTTAACACTCTCAGGTAAGGTTTTCGCCCTTTCAGAAGAACTAGCATCTTTCTCCATTATTCTCAGCTCGTTTCTCTCTCCAGATCTCTCCAGAAAGAATAGTGCTCTAGGCTGTGCCAAGAGGGAGGGAATGAATGGGAGGAAGGACAACAACCAATGACTAATTAGTAATTTACAAATTAGGTTATATTATATATATATATATATATATAATATATATTATATATAATATACATATATATTATAAATAATATATATATATATATATATAATAATATAATTATAATATTTATATAGTATTAATATATATATATATATATATATTTTATATAATATATATATATATATATATATATATTATATATATATATATATATATATATAATATATATATATTTAAATATATATATATATTATATATTATATATATATATATATATATATATATATATATATATATATAATATATTATATATATATAGTATCCTAACCTAATTGTAATTAATAATAAGTCATTGTTGTTGTCCACCTCCTGCTCCTCCTTCTCCTACCCCGGTACAGCCACTTCAAAAATATCAAGAGGTGGACTATTTTCCATTCAGAAACACCAAGCTTCTCAAGCTTCTCAATCAGTTGGGGATGACAATTTAGAACATTGAGAACATTAGAGCCCAAATGAACAATCTCTCCACAGCCACGGAGGAGGGGACAGGGGTGTTGTACTTGATAAAGAGGTCCAACCAGGCTTCCTCTGTGCTGCGGGGGACAGGTCCAACAGACAGAGGGTTGATCCTCTTCACCTTCAGCTTGTTCCAAATCTCAAAGGCCTTCTTCAAGTCTTCCTCATGGTCGGGAGCCAGAGGCTGGTTGTCATTCACCCTCATGTAATGGAAGGGGTCGTTTTTCACCTGCTCCTGCTCTTGGGTGGTACCGTCGTTGTCTTGGCCAGGAGCCCCACGTTTATCAGCACCTCACTGATAACCCTCCTCCTGATGGTCTCCTTCAAGTCCTCATTCAGATACCCAACGACAGGAAGTTTGAAATGAGGGAGGGGCTGTGGTCATCAGCAGGTCCATGTCCACAAACAGGTGCTCAAACCTCCCTTTGAACCACATGAAAGTTGGTAGGATAATATATATATATATATATAATATATATATTATATATATATATATATATATATATATATTATATATATATATATATTATTATATATATATATATATATATATATATATATATCTATATTATATATATATAAATATATAATATATATATATATATTTATATTTATAATAAATATATATATATATATATATATATATATATATATATATATATATATATATATATATTATATATAATATTATTATTATATATTATATATTATATTATATATATATATATATATAAGGGTTATGACAAAAAAATTTTTTTTAGCCTGTATTAGAAATCAATGAAACTTTTTAATAATGACAATAGACAGAAAAATGATAATTATCGTTCAATTCATAAAAAAGTTCCGCACCTAATGAACAATGAAATTCTGAAACTTAAGTAATTTTCAAGCACAGTCCAAATTGTAATTAGTTTTCAATAAGCTTCAGATTTCAAAATATTTATTGTGTTTTGCATTTCTGTACAGTTCCCATTAATTCACACCCTCGTTCGCACAAAATTTCGACAGTGGTATATATATCTACTACGGATCTGTCCAACATTCTTTGAGTAGACAAAGCACTTCAATGGCTGCATGAGCAATTTAAATTCGCAGATTCCATTCCGTCAT
>JABUQX010084800.1:42500-46094 GCA_015478945.1 Trachelipus rathkii | reverse complement strand
TCAACCCATTTTTTGACAGGCCTTTTATTATTTTACAGGCTTAAAACTATTTTTAAGATCTTAACACCATTTTACATCTTACACTTCTTAAAGGGTGAAAAACCATTTTTGCAACTTGCATCTTACTACTTTTTTCTTAACAACTTTACACCATTTTACACATCTTACACATTTTTTCTAAATAGTTTTCTTAAAGGATCTGAGACTTTGATGCCTTAGACGCAAAAGATGAAATACATTGCGTATACGTAAACAAAAAGTTGAACAAGTATTATACATAATGTATCTAATATGTATTACTTTTTATAAATTAGGATACAATCAATATATGTTACTATATTTTATTTTTAACTTTTCATAATCATATTATATTTCAAATAAGATCTATGCTAGTATTTATACATTTGTATCAAATTTAAAATATATGTATTTCGGTTATGTGTACTTAATAATTTATATTGATATCACATATCATAATTGTATATATTTCGGTGACATTGTATATATAATGTTTTCAAATCATATAAGAAGCGTTGGATAAGCAATTTCATAAAATTGTTAGATGTTTGAAAGAATTAATTACAAGAAGCTGTGTGAGCATGTTTCATACATTTATTTGGTATTGCTGTAATTAAACATTGAATTTTTAAATTGCTTTTGCAGGAAACTTTATAATTAAGTTATTATTATTTGTATTAAATTTTAAAATTTTCTCAATAAATAAATAAATATTTAAATAAGTTGTCCATCCTAACAAAATTAATTTAAATATTGTATTAGACATTATCTAAGTTAAAGTATCTTTAGTAACAAATTTCAAAAAAAAAAATTGGTATTGTAGACTGTAATTATAATTACCTTAAAGTAGTGTATTCAAAATTTGTGGGGTCTTGAAAAAGCATTTTAATTGTATTGCAGCAGGTTTCTATAATTTCTAATATTATTAATTATGGACAGAATGTTAGGAGAATTAAGGTCTAGCTGAAATAAAGATGACCAGTTGGAGATGAAAATTTTTTAATTAGTAAGTGTTAATATATGTATAAAGGTGAAATATTGATTAATAAAAATACACATTTGAATTTGTATATTTGTTTACTATTTGCAAATTACATGATATCTATATGTAATTAATTTGGTTTTATTATTTAACGTTTTAATTAATATAAAGTTAATTAATTGGTATGTGAAACCTATAATAGGCTAGGCCAATTTTGCGTTTTGAATTTCATTTCCAATTTAAATAGTTTATAGAATGTTATATACAAGGGCAATGGTAACCAGTAAATATATACTCATGCACCTAGCTCGAGGGGCTCAGTCAACATCTTTATATACTAAGCAGTGGCCTTGGTATCAATCATTTTTAAAATAATTTCGCTCCCCAATTGGACTCCCGTTTAGAACCCCCTTCTTAATAGTAAAAAAAAAAATATTTTGGTATTTTTTTTTTGCTCTACGACTCGACCCGACCCTTGAAAACGCTCGACTTCCGACTCCGACTCGACTCCGAACTCTGACTCTGGGCTTTGCCGGTTCCGTCCCAGCTCCGGCTCCGGTTCCGGCTCCGGCTCCCGGGCTCCGCGTTCCGGTTCCGGCTCCGGGCTCCGTCTCCTCGAGTTGCGGTTTTATCGGTTCCGACAAAACATTAGACACTTGTCATTGTTACGTTTATCGAACAAGTGTATCGCTTGTTTAGTATTACATGTTTGATGTATATAAATATATAGTGAAGAACTAGTAAATATTCATATTTCTTCCAAATGCTATAATTGTTGACTCTCTTATAAAAATTAAAATTTTTTTTCAGAATTTTCTTTAGATGGTGTTGGAGTCTGTAGTCGGAGCCTTGTGGAGTATCAGAGCAAGAAATAAATCAGATAAAATTTTTAAGGCTCCACGCTATTTGACTTTCTATATTCTCAATAAATATTTCAATAATTCAATAACTGATTATAATAAAAACTAAAATAGATATAAAATAATAATTTAAATAAAATTATAATTTTATTACTTGATTTTATATTACTGTGAAATTCGTTAGGTAATGAAATATTAAACCTATTGCGTAATTACAAGAAAAAGATAGTAAATATATATAGTGTAGTAGTAGTAGTAGTGGTAATAGTCAGCCTTAAGCAGTAAGTTAGTAGTTTAGTAGTAAAATTAGTTATGTAGTAGTAGTAGTAGTTAGTAGGTAGTAGTAAGTTTAGTAAAGTTTAGTAGTTTAGTTTAAGTAGTTATGTACACTAAACATGAAAGAGTTTATGGAATAGTTTTAGCTCTAATATAAATTTATAATTATATAAATTGTAGAAATTAGATTAACAATTCAATAATCAAATATAAGTAAAAAGTGTCCATATAGTAAAAGGTATGCTAGCAGTTGAAATAAAAATTATGTGATATAGACTAGTATTGTAATATTAGTCTATGTAGTTAGATATGATAATAGTGAATGTTTTGTAACACACTCAAAAATGAGAAGTAATTAGTTATAGTTTATGAAGAATAGTCGCAGTGTGTTGAATATATGATGTAGTAAAAAATGATATTGATAAAGAGAAGATAAAAGTGAATTATCTAATCGTGATAATGTTTTTTTTTAATGTTTTTTAATTATGTTTTTTTTTTTTAATGGATTTTAGTTTTTTATAAATTTTGCGTTTTATCTCGTGTCCATACTATATAGATACACAGATCAAGAGATTAAGTCAATAAGCTAAAAACAACTTTTGTCAACGAACAATTTTAGACCAGCACAATTTTTATCATGTAACCTCTTTTTCTTTGGTTTAGGAGGGCTGTCATGCTCTGTTGCATTTATTATATAATATTATCATTATATTAATATTATTATATATATTTATTATATTTTTTATAATATTATATAGTTATATTTACACTCTCACGAATATATAAACCTTATCTATAGTAGTATTATTATTTCTATTAAATAGTTTAATATATATATAATCTAGTATATATATATATATATATTATAATATATATATATATAGTGTGAATATTATATATAATTATAGTATAGTATATATATAAAAATAGTATAATATATATATATACTGTATGTATATATATATAGTATAGTATATATATAGATGTTGATGTTAAAATATATATTTTTTACCAATTAAATTACTTATTATAACTACTTTTAATATATATATATATATATAGTATAGTATAGTATATTACTAATATAGATATAATTGAGCTGTTGTGTGTGTGTTTGTCGTGGATGTGTGACTTGTTAGGTGTAGGTGTGCCGCGGCCTTACTGTGTGAGTTTGCAAAATGAGAGTTGATTAACAGAACAATGTTTACACGCATGCAAAAAGTATAAGGGTAAATATTTATAATTGTTAAAAAAGATCAAAAGCACAATAAAGAAATAATCTTCATTAATCAGTGACAAATACGACAAAATACATTCACCAAATAAAAAACAAATAAAAAAATTACAATTAGTTCGAAGAAAGAAACGATCAGTTAAAATAAATTTTAATAAAAGAATGAAAACCTTAAAAGAACCAAAAAATAAAAAGACAATTCTCATATAAAAACATTTATCAGA
>JABUQX010084800.1:32500-37500 GCA_015478945.1 Trachelipus rathkii | reverse complement strand
CATCCGTATGTAATAGGTAGGGCCATCCCTCCACCCTCTAATTCATTGATACATCATTCTTAAGCACCATCTCCTGCCACCCCCACCTCTTAATTCTTTCATAACCTTAATCCATATACAAATTGAATAACCCAGAGGAGACATACACATCCCTGCCTCACTCCTCGATATTTAATATTAAACCATATCACTTTACGATCACATTATTCTTTACAACACGCTTCACCTATCGTTATATAACATACTTTTGATCCCATTCAGAAGCCTTTACCACAACACCATTATATCCTACACCTGCCATCGGAAGCTTTCTCCTATTATATAATATATCATTCGCCTGTTGTAAGTCCATAAAACCTAAATTACATTTTGTTTTTTTCCATTTTTTTTTCCTTTCCTTCTCCCTCATTTTCTCAATCATTTAGTTCTAATTTATAAGAAATTTAGATTCCACATCATCCTCCATCATTCTAAACTCATCATGTTCTTCACCAATCAGTGTCCTTCAGTCACTCGACGAACTTTTCACCAAAATACCAGCAATGTCTTCCCTTACGACAACTCAAGTAAACTAATTCAGCCATAATTCCTGCAGTTACCTTTATCTCCCTTACCCTTATATCAGGGTACTATTACTGCTCTTATCCAATCCCCTCGGATACATATACCTCCATAAACGCTTGATTACACAACTTCCAAAAATCGAATCAATTACCATCTCGCCTCCGGTCTTTGTATCATATTCACCAGTAATTTCATATAGACTGCAGATTTTACCAAGTCTATTGACTTTTTCTCTCTCTACCTCTCTACCTTTACCTCTACTCATTACTTAAATAACCTTCAATCCCCAAATATACCTATTCCTTCTTGTGCACCATCAAAACCCACACACCATTCACTATCACCTCTCATTACTATATATAGTATATATATTATATATATATATTAATATATATATATATTATATATAATTATAATGATATATATATATTAATATAATATATAATAGATATACATATATATATATATATATATATTATATACTATATATATATATATATTATATATTAAAATATATATATATATAAATATATATATTATAATGTATATATTAATATATATATATATATATATATAATATATATATATATATATATTAATATATACTATATTAATTATAATATTATATTATTATATATATATATATATATATATATATTATATAATATTATATATTAATATATATATATTAATGGTTCAAGGTTCTCTATGTTGGTAAGTGGGATAACCAACATGCTTTATCCAACAGCGAGGGTGCGGTTCTCGAGACCCAGCAAGGGAGGTTAATTTCCTTTCATTTTTTACGTATATTTTGAGGATGTTTTTCACAGTATAATTGTTAGTTCCGAATTATACTTTCGCCTAATCAAAACCCTGTGTGACCCTTGAACCACCGATGATTATATATATATATATATATATATATTGTGAGCGGGGAGGTCATGCAAAAGGTCACTGTCTAAGTACTGACATGCCTTATTCTTCTGGGAAGATAGTAATTTTTTCAGAAGTATAAAAAATGGTTTGAGATTTCCTTTTAGTGACTCATTGTGGTCATATTAGGTAACTAACACTTGCTTTATCACAACGAGGGTGCTAGTGTCGAAAATTTCAGCTAGGAGGTTAATTTTCCTTATCATATACGCATTTCTTGAAGCGTGTGTTAGTACTGTGTTGGGCTAGTTCTAATTTGTTATGATATTATATATATATATTAATATAATATATTATATATATACTCATAAATTATAAATATTATTATATATATAAATATAATATAGTGATATAATTTCGATGTGTATAATACATAGACTTAGTTGGTTGCCATATCTTACAATATATATATATAGACATTATATTATATATATATATATGTAATATATATATTATTTCTATCCATAATCGAATTTGTACCCTAAGTTATCTTATTGGGATTATATTACAACATGACAACATTTTAAAACACACCTATTAATTATTTAAAACATTTAAAAACGTCATAACATTAGACGAGCTTTTCGTTACAACTTGTTAAATTAAGTGATAAATTAGCTTAAATTTCCTCGTACATTAATATAATATTAATATATATAATATATATATATATTATATATATATTATATATATATATATATATATAATATATATATATAATATAATATATATATATATATATTATACTCTCGAGTTTGGAAGGTTAGTCTCTGAGTAATATTAATGGTTAATGGAAAATAAATTAGCAAGTTCTTGGCGCTCAGCCATCTTTTCTCTTTGGTTGTTTTAGAACGATCTCAATAATAGAAAAGCAGTAATACACAAAAGGATGTTTCATCAGCTCAAAATATGACTTACGTCATTTATAAGTCATAATATGTCGTTTATTCCCACCAGAGAGATTGTTACATTAGTCTTAATTGCAATGCTCAACATTGGTTATATATAATGTATGTTGTATGTAGATCTGTATGTATGTAGGCAAACTGTTATGTATTTACGACTCCTTCAGTTTTTGATTTTTTTTTTATTTTTTTTTTTTTTATTATTATATTATTATTTTTTTATATATTATTATATATATAAATATTATTATATTTTCTATAAGATATTGATTACTCATAACAGGTATCTAAATTTAAGGTATAGGTTAACGGACATGATTCAAAATATATAGGACCAGTTACGTTTTTTACTCCGTCAGTTTTTAAATTTTTTTTTTTTTTTAATATAGTAAAGGAATTACCCAAGGGTATTAATCTGCAAAGAGATGCGGAGTCTGAGGGTTCTCTTGGCTCTCGGAGGGAAACGAACAGGGTAGGACATATTTTTCCCCCCCTCCGGAGGGTCTCCGGAACTCCCCCGTCTCTATTTAGTATTTGTGGGGTCGCGGGGGGTTCCTCCGCTCCTCCCCTACGCGGGTAATGGAAAACGATCCCCCTCTGTCCCCCCTTCGGGCTCTGAGGCCCCTAATTTTTTTTTTTTTTTTTTTTTTTTTTTTTTTTATATTATTAATTTGTTTTACATTTTTTGTAATAATAAGCTATTACTACGCTGGATTCCATTAATTAGTTTAATTGAGTTTTGTTCTGTAAGTGTCGCTAGCTTTTTCGAGATATATTTTATATTTTAATGTAATTTTTTTTATTTTTTATTTTTTTTTTTTTTTATTATTTTTATAAATTAGACTGTATATAACGTTGATTTCAATATGCTAATTTATAGGTTTTATTATCATGTAAGTTTCACGTATAACTATTTTCGAGATATTTTTATAATTACATATTTTATAAAATTTTTATTTATGATTATATAAAATTGATTGAAATTTTTTACAATATATTATTTAAAATATTATTTCTATAGAACTTTTATTAGGATCATGTCCATCACCACTTAGAATAAGTTTACATTTGTAGTTATCATATGTACTAAGCAATATTGTTAATAAAAAAAAAAAAAAAAAAAAAATAAATCATAAAACTGACGGATGATTCTTAAAAACATTTAACAAGGCATTGTATATGTATGTATATTATATGTTATAGTATGTATGTATGTATTGTATGTGGTATTTTAATATTTCTTTATTTATGTATGATATACCTATCTTTAATATGTATGTATGTGTGTATGTTTAAGTATGTATGTATGTATGTATGTATGTATTTATTATTGTGTGTTTGTATGTGAAGAATGTTTTCGGAGGCTTTGTAAGGGATGTATGGCATGTTTATGTACTAGGTGTGAATGTATTAGTGTATGTACATTATTATATATATTATAGTATTTGTGTTTATTATATTATATTATAATATAGTCTAAGCATTGAAACATTTTTAATCTGGTATATTTATTTATTCCATTAGAACAGGCGGACTTCAACCCACGGGTCCCTCGGGACGATGCTGCTTGCTTATAGCAGCGTCCTTCCCAGGCGCCGCTAACAGAAAGTATTATGTACTGGAATTTTATATATTCTTAAATGAAAAATATTATGCACATAAATTTATATTGCTTTAAGTAATAAGTTACACCCAGACATTGGAATAAATTTATGAAAAAATATAATTAGAATGGATAAAATGTTGAAATGAAGCCATTGTAAAGTCAAGTTTTATTATATTGTCAATAACAACATTTAAAATAAAGTTATTTTTAGACTATGAAATTATAAAAAGGTGCGTGGAGTTATCACCAGAGATATTATACTGAACTTAAAGGGAATCTGTTCTTCCAAAATCAACGTTGTTAGGGTATTTATTGTACGAAGTTCAAAGTGTATCCCCCTGGATAATAATTGCTGCAGTGAAAATTGATAAGAATGTTGAACATCAGACATAGATATTATCTCACAGGATTGAGTGTCCAACTTCCTTTTCTGCTCTTTTGACGTTGATAAAAGCACGGATTTGATTGATGCAAAATAATTGGCTGTATTTGTGCATAGTATTGATGACAATTTTGAGATTATTGAAACGTTAGTACTAGGGTTGGCCGAGCGCTCACGGAATTTTGGCAACGTACCGATCGCACCACGAACCAATAGGTAATCGCCATCACGTACCGTACAGCAATAAAAGTAAAGTATTTGTTGCACCGGCAGCACGCACTTGCACCGCTCACCGCGCCTCTATTATGTTAAATAATCGAACATTACCGATACCACTGGATTTACTACCCGTTACCGCACCGCTAACATAACCTATCAAAATGAGCATACACGCACCGCACGCACCTTGGTGCGCCGCCAACCTAAGTTAGTAGGTATGTTATTCAAACGAAAGGGAAACTACAAGAGGATGCGAAAATTTTCAAAGTTTGATGACAGTCTTAAAACGATTTAACCTAAATTTTATCAATGTATCTGAAGTCATTAACAAATGATAATTATATAATATATATATATATTATATTAATATATTAATATATATATATAATAT
>JABUQX010084800.1:0-22500 GCA_015478945.1 Trachelipus rathkii | reverse complement strand
GTTTATAATACAATAAATGAAGGCTCAATACTAAATAGTTAATATAACTCACTGTCATAGTGATTAATAAGTGACATAGATCTATATGATTGAGATGGTTATTGTCTATACAGTTTAACCATATTATTTATACTGCGTATTTACGGTCAAGAAAATAAGTATTATTAATATATAAGTTATTAACTCACATATAAATAATAAATAGATAATTAAATGATCTTATATTTTTTGGTAAAATTAAATAAAATAAAGAGAACCTAAATATTGTTTACCCATTAAATAAGAAAATTTAATTTTTATTATTTATATTGAATGCTATGCGTATCTAAATAGAAATAAACTGTGTATATAATTAAAATATATTTAAAAATGATAAAATATTACATAGTATTATAAAAATAATTATGTATTACGTGAGTGGTTAATATAATATATTAAGAAAACTGAAATAAATTATATGAAATAATAGAAATTTAATTAAAAATATACATATTATATTCTCATGTTGATAAAAGAAATAATGGTATAGTATAAATATTATTATTTAAGTCAATTTTACATATAAGAATAAGATAAAAATTTAGTATATATATTTATTTATAAATATTACTATGTCATTAATATATAATATGGAAATATGTATACATACAATGGCATCGTTTTAGAATTGATTTAGGTACACAACTAAGATATCATTGCGAGTATTCTATATATATATTATAACCATGTTTGACCAGATTTAGAGATTGACACAGCAATTCAACACTCACCGACCAGACCCGTTAAATGATCCACAGCTTCAACTGCACTCTAGTCACATCACACATACGGTCGATATGTTAACATTGCTTGTTAACGTCCTTATATAGTGATTGTAAGCTTTTTCTGTTATCCCAATGCATAATTACTAGTATTTATGCGTGAACGTAATATTGTGTTAATTTAAATGTTTCCGTTGTAATGTAGATTACTTTCTGGCCAGGTGGTCAGTAAGATATATTCATTTTTATAAAATAACTATCTTTTTGTCTTTTTTCTCCAAATTTTCTTTTCTAGTTTATCATAATCTTTTTTATATTTATTTTATGTTTTTAGTTTAGGTGATATCCTATATACATTTTATATTTATATTATATTATATCAATGTAATTTTATCTCATTATGTAAATTTATATTATGTAATTATATAATTTTTATATATTTTTTCTCATATAGATCGTAACATTTTTTACTAGGTCCTCTACATAAATATAACTAATTATATCTCATCCAGTCGCGCTATTAGTCTCACTAAAGTGTAGAGAGAGTTTGTGTATTGATGTTCTATGCTATAATTGATATATTATTACTAAATATTTTGTGCTGTAAATGTATTATATGTGTTTCTTGGATTTATATTTATGTGTGTATTCTACGAAATTATTATTTTTTTTATAATTTTATTTTCAGTTAGGTCACTCAATTGCAATATCTCTACTCATTATTTGAAAGTGAATTTGCTGGTCTAGTAAGTGTTATACCTACTTACAGTAATTTCTGTAAAGAGCCAACCTTTTTACTCAACAGAAAGTAATTAATAATATACACTAATTTACTTAATATAAATAAGGCAACTGAGTACTAATATATATTATATATTAATATTATTATATATATATATATATTTATATAAATATATATATATATATATATATATAATATATATTTATATATATATATAATATAATATATATAATATTTATATATTAATATATTATATATATATATTAATTAATATATATATAATATTTATATATATATAATATTATATATTATTATTAATTATATAATATTATATTATAATATAATATATATATATATATATATTTACGCTGAATAGTCACTTCAGCTATTCAAAATGATTAATTGAGCTTGCACTCATCAATCATGGGGGAATTGATTGATAATTACTTTCCTCGTAGGTGCTTTATTATGATAGTGAGATGACAATTGACAGATAAGGTTTTGATCAACTAAATGAATAGGTAATTAAGATGCACAACTCGGCGTTAGCACTATAATAAATTACACAGAAACTAACATATAAGAGAGGGCACTAATTTTCTATCCTAAATAGCCTGCCGGCGTTTGGTTTGAACTTACAACTTTCTTAGAGCATCCTCACGCTATGAGGGTCCCTACAAAATACTCTCGAGCGTTATTTGGTGGCGTCCCTTCTGGGCTCAGGCACCAATCACAGCCCTTGTTTGGCACTCCTTCCTTTGAGGGAAAAAGGAAGATGCGGCCAACACAATTGCCAGAATCTATTAACATTGACATAGTAAGTCAATGAGATAGACCACCATTGCATGCAATAGTGATATGCTAGAGAACTATGCAATACTCTTACAGTAGTTGCATACACTCTAAACACTGCATGCTATCTCACAAGGATTCCCTATCGTAATTTTCACCTTTATAATAATATATATATATAATATGATATATAACACTATATACTATATATATATATATATATAAATAATATATATATATATAATATATATAGTATATATAATATAAAATATAATAATAATATATATTATATATAATATATATATATATATATATAATATACTATATATATATATTAACTAATATATATCATATATATATATATACATGTATAAATATATATATATATATATATATATTATAATATATATAATATATATATAATATAATATATATATATAATATATATATATATACTAATATATATATAATATATATATATATATATTATATATATAATAAAATATATATTAATATAATACATACTATATATATAAATATATAAATAATATATATCATCATATTTAACCTTGAAAAGATCAAGTTTTTCAAACTGATTCCGTTGATAAGAAGAGCAGAAAAGAATTTTTTTTATTTTTTTTTATAATTAACTAAATACATACTTATAACCGTAAATATGGTTCCGAGCAGTTAAACTAATTATATAAACTTATATAACTAATTATAAACTATGACCCATTTTATCAAATGTTGCCAACATATTTATTATGATTAACGTCTTTCAGCATTATATATATATATATATATAATAATTATAATTATAACTATAATAAATAATATAATATAGTACATTATACTATACTAATTAATATATATATAATATACTAATATATTATATATACTATATATATATCTAATTATATATATATATAAACTATAATATATCAATATATAATATAATTATATATATATATATCTATACTTATATATAAATTAATATATAACAACATATATCATATACTATATATATATATATATATTACTATTTATATACATAATAATAATATATAATCATAAATATATTAGGTGGGCCTACGACCCGTTACTCCGTTACCAACGGAACTAGTTTTTCGTTAACGGCAGTAACGGTACTCGTTTATTTTCCATTTCATGTACACGCTCCGAATAAGATTCCGTCTTTTTTTTCTCCTGTACTTTCTAGTCACGTACATTTTGTTCAGAAACTTTCTTCTGAATGCTCGATAGCCATAATTGGAACAAACCCCAACCAACGTAAAAAATCCTTTTAATAAATTATACTTGATATATATATATAAATAATATATATATATACTATATATATAAATATAATATATGATATATATATATTCACAAAATATATATATAATTATTAGTATATATATATAATATTATATAATATATATATATATATAAAATATTATATATATATAATATATATAACAAGGAATAAGCTCTATCGGTCCAACTCAAGGTTTATGGGATGGTGTTTTTGGTAAACTGATAGATGAATGTGACTAGAGTGTGGTGGGAACACTTCGAAAATCTGCAGGAAGCTTTTGCAGTAATGAAAGAAACGGCCCGTCGTTATCAAAGAGATGAAGATTGACATCTGCAAGGAAAGTACTTTTGCGCGCAGAGAGTCATAGTAAGAGGAGAGGGGGGTAATGTGCTAGAGCGAGAAAGTTGAAGAATGGTAAATTTGCCGGTATAGATGAAATTATTGGTGAACACTGATCAAGAACGGAGGGCGAAGATAGGTGATATGATTGGATTCTTGGAAGATGATCTGTAACATAATGTTCTATGCGAGAGCTTAGTTCCGATGGGATTTGGAGGAAGCAGTAGATAGTCCCTTATATAAGGCTTAAATGAAATAAGAGGAACTGAAGGAATATAGGGAAATTAGTTATTTAAGTTGTGGGTTAGGGAAAGATAATATACTTAATTTATTGCGTCGAAAAGATGCTTATCGAGTGACTGAAGATCTGATTGTGAAGAACAGGTTGGCTTTAGAAGTGAAAGAGAATGTGTAGATCAAATCTTTTACATTGAAAAAAAAATGATTGAGAAAATGAAGGAGTAGAAGAATAAATTGATTTAGGTTTTTTGTATTTGCAAACAGGCGAGTAAATCAATAAAGGTGTTACCTAACACCTAGCGGATTAGTATGCCTTTGTTTACTGCTTTACTGCTTTAAATATAATTTTTACACTTTTAACTCATATATTTATTTAACATTACATACCTTTAAAGCAACAGTAAATCAGTAATCAATAGAGGTGTACATAGCAACAAGGGGACATTAGTTATGCTTAGTCTTCTGCTTTAGTCGCTTAAACTCATCATGTTTTACTGCTTTAATCACTAATTTATGACCAAAAAATTACAACCTTAAAGCATAAATCTCAGTAAATCAATAGAGTTAGTTAACATAGCAACAACCGGGGATTAGATATCTTTTTTGTCTTTACTGCTTAACTCACTATGTCTTTACTTGCTTTAATTCATATCATTTTTAACATTACATACTTAAAGCAGTAATCAGTCAAATCAATAGAGGTGTTAGATAGCAACAAGGGGATTAGTCTGCTTATGCTTTACTGCTTACTGCTTTAACTCATATGTTTTACTGCTTTAACATATATATAAAACATTAACATTACATACTCTAAAGCAGTAAATCAGATAAATCAAATAGAGAGTCGTTAAGCACAAGGGGCCAATATATGCTTTGTTTATACTGCTTTCACTGCTTAACTCATATGTTTTTTACTGCTTCAACTCACATGCTTACTGCTTAACTCATACTATTTATTAACATTATGTTGCTTATATTTTTTTAATACTTTAAAGGAAATTAAAAAGTTTATCTATCTTTTATTTTATTACTTTATTATTTATTATCTTATTATATATTTATACTTATAATACTTAGTATATTTACTTACATGCCTATTGATTATATTATTATTTACACACACACACACACACACACACACAACACACACAACCACAACACACCACCACACACACACACACAACCACGCACACGCATCCCTGTCTTAAGACTATCAAATAAGTCTTTTGATATGAAACATAACGTCAATAATTTCATTAAACATTTTATTGTATTAATTAAACCCGTACATGATATTATCATTCAATTATAACTAAAAATTCATCTTAAAAGCTTCTCCTTAAACATCTATAAATATACAATATTTGGTCGCTAGTAAAACCAAGAAATTATTATTATAACTGTTAATATCTTTTGGTTTATAAATATTCTAATAACTATCAATGCTTATAAAATCAAATTCTTTACTAAATTTTAACTCGAAACAATGTTTCAAAAATAATTCTACGTAACCTAAGAGCAATAATCAGTAAATCAGTAAGGGCAGCCCCCTAGCAGACTACACCAAGCCATGCACGTTTGTCTATTGACTTATGCTTATAACAATCATCTTTAGCCATGTAATAAGGTTCAAAAATTAACAAAATAAGTTCATTCTCTGCTAACATAACATGTATTTTATAAAAATCATTCTAGGTTTATTTACATAAACATATCACTAATTTATAAATCATTATCAAATTAAACTAAAAAGTTATAATTTTTTAAATATTCGGATTTTCTTTATATTATTATATATATATAATTATTATTATTTATTCATTATTATTATTATTATATAGTATATTATTTATTCATTATTATTAATTATAATTATAAATTATTATTTATTATTATTATATTATTATTATAATCATATGTAACATGACAACTCTAGCACAGAGAAAACACAAGCAACGACGCACTCCTTCAGATACGAAACTGACCCTCGTTCTGTAAAATGTGTTGAGAAATTAATTACTTTAAGGCTCTAATTTAGTGATACATCCTTTTTGTACACCCGGGCAATTTTGGCCTAATTACCCAAGGTCAAATATAATTTCAAACTGACCTTTCATGTAAAAATGTGGTTGAAAAACTACGTTAGCCTAAATTAGGATAAGCCATTTTTGTACCCGCCTGATTTAAGCCTAATTACCAGGTCAAAAGTTATTCCAGCATAAACAAGAATCAATTTTCATTATTTTTATAAATAATTTATCAAGGCTGAAACATGCTGGAATCGGTAAACCTCTATAAGCAAGGTAAAAGGAAAATGCTTTCTTTCTTGTGATTGTGATGGAGTATTCACATTATTCTCTATATGACCGCGCTATGTGATTGGTCCTGAGAATATTTTATCGCCTTTTTGCTTTTAAGTATGTAAAAACATGTTTTATCATATCCAAAGCCTTACCTGTGATTGGATGAATATTAGCTTAGTTCTTTAAACTTTGTATTTGAGCAGGTGGTTTTATTAAAGTGTCCTATGGTGAAGGTCTGTTACAGTGATGTAAAAGTGGACCTAATGGCGCAGGTGTAGAGTGGCTGTGTCCAACACTGTGTAAGGCGCTAAGTGTCAAGTAGTGTGAGATAAGCAGATAATGTGTAGTTGAACTATCTGTCGTATGAGTGTAAAGTTGTATTGTATCTATGGCATGGTGAATGTTGTAGTGTAAAGTAATATATATATATAAAATATAGTATAGTATATATATATATATATTTACTATATATATATTTTATATATCATAATATATATATATATTATATATAATATATATATATATATATATTATATATATATATATAATATATATATAATATATATATAATATAATAATATATATACATATATATATATATATAATATATATATTATCTGATCATCAAAGATGAACACGACAAAGATACGTCATCAAAGATAATCATCAATAATGCTTTAGCCTTCAAAGATGAACCATCAAGAAAGGCTCACAACATCAAAGCTGAACCAACAATATAGTTGGCCATCAAAGTTGAGCATCAAAGTTGGGCCATTTCAAAGAGAAACCGCAACGAATGACGTCATCAAGTTGAGCCACAAAGTTGAGCCCATCAAAGTGAGCCATCAAAAGTTTGAGACATCAAAGATTGAGGGCATCCAAATGCTGAAGGGTATCGTGTGTATAAGTGTAAATGTATGTAATGTGTGCATAAGTGAATGTGTGTATATAAGTGTAAGTGTGCGTGTGTGGTGTGTACAGTGTGTGTGTGCCCCTCCAATATCGCTGTATTAGTAATCTCTTTAACGATCTGCTGTGTTGGCAATATATATATATACTATATACTATATAATATATCACTCATATAATATATATATATTAGTATAATATAAATACTATTATAAATATATTATAATAATATATATATACTAAATATATATAATCATATATATATACTATATATATATATAATATAATAGATATATATATAACGATAAAGCATGTGTGTGTGTAGGGTAGGTAGTGACCGCAGATTGGAAATAAGGTAGGACAGAATCCATAAGGTCAGATACCTACACGTACAGACCTCATGTAGCACAGATTACCCTACCAAAGGCAAGGTCGGCAGCGTACTTTCGTATGTGCTCAAGAATCTCTATCTAAGATCCGTCCACTGATCATATTAAAAATGGTTCAAATTTCTAACCCGAGCTCAAGATAATCCCTAAAATAAATCTTACGAACACTCTCTAAGAAAAAATGGTCACATTACAGCCCCTTGAATCACGACTAATCCAAAGGCCGACAATCATCCAAGGCCAAACATCAAATAAACGGGCTAAGCCCTCAAAGGAGAGATACAAAAGGGGCTCAAAAATAGGGAGGGGGGACACTTGTACGACGGAATGTCGTTACGCATCCGCTCTGGACTGACTCCTTGTCGCAAGGGGGCGCTCAAAAATTCAAAGAGTCTCAAAAAGGTACAAGGCCCAAAAAAGGGTCAAAGGCCCAAAAAACGGTTACAGGGGCAGGTAAAATTGGGGGCTCAAAAAATTTTGGCTTTGCCCAAACCATTTTAGAGGTGCTGGGTTAAAGAGGCCTAGGGGGTAAAAAGGATCAGGTGGAGGGTAAAAGGAGTTTAGCTCCAATTATACCTTCCTACTGGACTCAGTGCTATGAAATATTAATTACGGAAAGCTCTGTGGCAGGTGTTTATTGATATATGGTGTTAGGTCGGTAAGCTTCTGAATGGAATACAAAAAGTATATATAGAACGATAGTCAAAGCGATGTGCTAAGATATATGGAGAATTGAAAGTATTGTTTTAATATTATAGTAGAGGAGTGAGGCAGGGATTGTGCTATTGTCTTCTTGGGTTATTCAATTTGGATATGGATGGGATTATGAATAGAATTAGAGGTGGGATGGCAACCAACAGGGAGGAAAATGCTATAATAGGATCATATGGTTGGTTATAAGAAATCAGGTTGTAGGATCAAGTCGTTTTCAAAATTCTTCGAAATCGACCGCCACCCTCTTCCAAAATTATCGAATCCGACTCCGATAAAATCTCACTCTCTTCAAAATTACCACTCCCCGACTCCTGACTCCACAATTCTGGTCAGAATAGATTGGATATGAAGAGACAGTGGAGGATGAACTACCTATTACTATGACGGAGAGATTAGGTTTGTGTGGACGAATCTGAAAGAGTTGTGAGAGGATTTGGTAGAGAGATTTGGCTGAGTGTGTAAAAGAAGAGTTTGAAAATTAGCGTAGATAAGAGGAAGGTTATGGTGTGAGAGAGGACAGTTCTCGATGTGAAGTTTTGAATGAGTGATATATTTTCTGAAATTAAGTAATTTTGGATTTAAATATTTAGTATATTATGTGGATGGGAAAAGGGAACGGATGATGCAGAGTGTAGTAGTAAAGTTGTGAATGGGCAGAAAGGTGGCTAGTGCAATAAAATTAGTTAGTGGATGCAAAGGGACTAAAGTCTTGAGTGCGCTGAGGGTATGTTGTTTAATAATAATGATAATGTTGAAAATTTAAATATCACAACAAAAACAATATAATTGTTTAAAATACCGTAAATATAATGTCATATTGGAAAAACGCTCCAAAAGAACGGCAAAACAAAGTTAGAAAACAACCAGTAACGGCACCTTCGTTACTTTTTCTTTCAAAGGGAAAACGGCAATAACAGATACGCAATACTTTTTTCCAGAGTTAACGGGCAAAGTAACCGAATAACGAACTACATTTTTTTGCAGTACACGATGCACCACCTCTGTACTATATATATATATATAATTATATATATATATATATATATATATATATATATAATATATATTATATATATAGTAACTATAATATAACATATATATATATATATATATACTAGTCTATATAATATAATATATATATATAATATATAATATAATATATATACTATATATTTATATCATAATTACATAATATATATATACAAAGGGTGGCACCGTAATAGAACTAAGTGTTTCTTAATTACTTAACAAAAAAAAATATATAGAGGGCGTTAATCATTAAGCGTTTATCGGTAAAGAATGTAGCGGAAGTTAAGGTTAATCGTTAACGTTAACCGTTACCTTCCAAATATGTAGGAAATCAGTAATACATTAATTTTATTAATTTCTTTTTTATATAATATTCCCCATAACAATAAACAATGAATATTAAGCGACTTATCAGACCATTACATTAGGCTCTTGACCTATAGCAGATGGCTTTTGCCGCTTTGCCGAAGAATACTTCCAAAGCCGTAAAACTTATTAATTTATACCATACCGGGTCCGTAAAAGAAATTTCCCAGATTTCAATGCTTTTATTATAACAGCATAATATACAATCCATTATCTAATCATACATCAAAGTGAAGAGTAAGTTGCAATAGTTTCGAATATGCACTGGCGCCACAACGAATTCCTGATAGGTCGACATACACGCATTCAGATGTAGTCTTCTCTAGTGCCAAACACAATCAAACCAACCGCACAGAAACATCACCCAACCCCGACGACATCAATGCGAATTATACTGAAAAACTGGGCGTCCTCACTGAGCCGTAAAGCTACTTCTGCTGTTCCTACAATTTGCTAAGGCGCCAACCTGTAACTACGAGATATCATGACCTCGCTACGCACGATTTGGGGTCTGGATATCAGCCATGTGCAAAAAACATTCGGTGCTAGGTAGCAGCCGCATATTATGCAACTAATGACGAACTTCTGTAAGGCAAAAGTACTAGGACGGCCCAAAGTGACTGTACAGGATGTGGACCGAATCAGGGCCTCGTTCTCCTTCATAGTTCTAAGAAATACCGTTCGGAGAGCAATCTACGGAAACTGAGGTGCCAAAAACGACGGGGGTTGGAGGTGTTAAGGAAGCGCAAATAACATGCTGCAAGATGCTACGCATTCTGTCCATGCTTTAAAGACCCCGACGACTAGCTCTTTACGGATTTACCTTTGCCTTGGCAGTGTTAGGTCGAAGACGATGACCATGCTAGATCAGTGTTTAGGTTGTTTAGCGATGAGTCCACTTTTCATCTCAGGTAAGGTGAATGCCAATAATGTTCGTATCTGGGGTCTGAACATGAACGAACTTTTAGAACACGAACGTGATTCCCCAAAAGTTAACTTTTTCTGCGCCATATCACCGACGCCAGGTCTATGGACCTTTCTTTTTCCAGAAGCAACCGTAACAGGGGTTGCCTATCTTGATATGTTACAACAATGGCTTTTCACAATTTTTAGAGGATGAAGCGTAAACTTTATATGGCAGCAAGATGAAGCCCCTCCACATTGGGGTCACATAGTGCGAGCGTGGATTTGAGACGACTTACTCCCCAAGTATCGTTTGGATTGGTCATAACTGGTACCAGACGACAGAAGCTTCAATATATCTGCACCCCCGGTCCCGGATTTAATGCCATGCGATTCTCCTAATTGGGTGCTGCCCCAATTTATTATACAGAATTTGGAAATGCCGTTCCTCCATTATCTCCGATGATTAACCAATGTTTTGGGAGGAATTGGCCAATTTACGCTGAATGTGATCCCCTATAAGCAGAAGGGGCACATATCTGACAAGCATATTGTAGGAATAAAAACTCAGTTTAATGACCTTCACTATTTGATGGTTATGATATGCTGTTTGATATTGTATATTACGCTTGTTATAATAAAGCATTGAAACTAGGGACATTCCTTTTACGGACACACCGAGTAATATATTAAATTGTAAATAAAGTAATAGATGTCAACTAAGTAATAAATTATACAACATGTATATTTTTATATAAGTTACAACGCTTATGAAGGCCTAGTTCTTATATTTTATCACTAGTCGCAAACGAAGAAGTTCAAGTCAACTAACAGAAAGAAGTTAATGACCATTGAAGGGCAACAGTCATATTCTTTTTCTTACAGCGAACCAAATAAGAAATGAAAATAACAGCAAAGAAGAACGACAACATTTCTAAACGATAATAACAGTTGTAAGAATAAACACATTTGAAACCAGAGAGGAGGTGCCGTAGGGAATTAGGAAAATAAAGTCTTAGTTATCATCAGATCTAATACACCTTTAAAATACTGGATCGAAGAAAAATATTTTATTAAAATCGTTAAAATATTTCGTAAGTTAAAGTAACGATTAACGCGAATGTAGGGAAAAAATTTTATTACTTCTGTAATAGTCCGTTACCTAATTGCTACTGTATCTTAGGTACATAAGAAAAAAATTACAGAAAAATAAAACAGGAAAATTAAAGTTTCACCCAATTTGTTGAACTTGTTCATATAATATAATATATACTATATAATATATAAACAATAAATTAATAAAAGTATAAATATATATATAATAAATAAATATTATAATTAATATATAAAAAAATTTAATAATAAATTATAACTCTATAATATATAATATATAACATATATAATATAAAATATCTATATATCAAATAAAATAATCATATAATAAACATAAATATAAACAAATATATAATAATATATATAATAATATTATAATATATCATATATAAATATATATATATTAATAATATAATATATATATATATATATATATATAAATATATATACATATATATATATATAATATAAAAAAATAACCTATATAATAACAATATAATTAATATATTAATATATATACATATAATAAAATATATATAAATATAATATAATAATATAAATAACAAATACTAAATTAATATATATATAAGCTATATATAAATTGTGATATTCATACTTCGAACAACTATTCGCATAACATTCCGTTTTTCATATATATTTCAATATCTTTAGGTTTCAATAAACTTAGCCCTGAATTTAAAGTCAGTTGAGATGTAAGTTGCCCAAACATTTAATTTATATCTGTATATCCATAATTTATATAAACTATGGTATATTAATTACAAATATACTTAGTCAATTGTACAAAATATTTTCAGAGATTAGCATTTTATCATAAAGATAAAGGAAATTGTACGATCTCGATTTTGGCTGTTTGACTTGTGACTTATCGCTGTTGCCATAGTGAGAGTCTTGCTTACGAGAACATAATTATGTACATTTTCATTTATCGGGGTGGGCCTATTGATTTTATTTTTGGTTTATATATTATAATACGATTAATTACAACATATACCTGATTTTTTCATTATTGGTATAATGTGTTTTTTTTTTCGAAATAGGTAAGACGGCGAATGGCGCTAGCCTTCTTCTATATTACTTCTCTCCTCTTCAAGTTACATATTTTAGTCTGATGATATTTTATTTGTAGGAGCCAGAAACGAATGATAGAGTTAGTCAGCAAGATTATGCGCACAAATACATCTATTTAGAAACTACAGAAACACAGATAATGTCAAATTAGTTATAGGAAGAGCTATAAATGTAGAACAAAAGTATTTCATAAATTGTAATAATAAACTTAATTAAATATATTATTTAAATGCAGTTGAATAAATGCCGACAAGGATAATGACTCATTCCAGTCCTCCAATAACTTCGTACATGCTTTTAATTTAAATAAAAAAAAATACAGGATTAGGATGCAGTAGACAAAGTGCGACATCGTAAAACATATAAACAATTTCTAATAAATTAATTAGCCTAGTATCTTGTATGAAGATACCAAATAACAGAAACGCAAACTGTTTTTTGGAGCTCCACCGCTGGTATCCCCCTAACTCATGAGTCAACTGAATAAGAATATCTTATTGAAAAATAAGAAAATTTTAACTAGAATTTCTGATGTTATATGGACACCCATTCGCAAACTATACTGGCCAAGTCACCTTGCTATTGGATAGATATGCATTATATAGTTTTATAAATTATCGATATTTTAATGTGTATTTTTCATCGAAAATACATGAACCTCAATTATTAATATAGGATATAAATTATGCATAGATAGTAATTCACAATAAATGTCAATAGAAAAATCTCCTCATAATTAATATAATAAAATGTTATTGTAATTCTGAATGAGTTATAACTAGATAATAGTTACAAAAATGCATAAATTTTAATATCGGATGCATTTTAAATTTTTAAAAAATTTGTAAAACATTGTTAAAAGAAATCACCAGTTAAAAAATTACAATAATAATTCAATAGTTCATCCACGTCCATCTACTTACCAATTCAGATACAAACGATCTTTATAATTATTTAACAAAATTATTGCTAAATGTCTCTAATACTAATAAAAATATTATACAATTTTAAAGGAAAAATTATTTCATTTCCATATAGGAAGATAATCCGCTGGCTGGAGGTTGGACATCGAATATGATATCTGGCTGGAGCAGGAGCTATTTAAAAAGGGCAGGATATCCAACTGGAGCTAGAACTGGGATCCAGAGCTGGATAAGCTACTATTACATCACTTGTTTTTAGTCATGAATATGGCTATCAGATGCTATATATAATATATATATATATATATATATATATATATATATATATATATAATATATATTATATATTATATATATATATAATACAATACTATATATATTAAATGAAGCGTCGGGCGGAGTGACCGGGCCCGCCTCTTTAGGAGGGATGATTCGGTCCACTCTAAATAAAACTACAAAAATAATGAAAAAAAAATAAAAAATTCTCCCTGTTTATTAAATGCCACGCGGTAGTACTACAAGTTTTATTTAGTACATATCTAAACTAAAAAGTTTATTATATTTTTAAAAAATGTTTAGAAAATGGATAACAAAATGTCCTTCAATAGAAATTTCACTTTTTTGAAAAATGTGATTTTTAACTATCGTCTATAAAATGAAGAAAGTTTGTTGGATCGATTCTTAAATATTCTCACTTACCAATTTCCACCCATATTCTGGCAAAGGTAAATTTTAATCCAAACAGCTATTCAGTGGCAAAACTCCACGCCGGCCTATACTTGGTCTGAATTCACCCCGCCGTAAAAATTGCTGGAGGGGTGACATCGGACCACACTTGTTTTTCGTATTTTACGCTATTATTATTGACAATTGTTATTACCGTATAATTAAATTTAAATTATAATTAAAAGTCACTTATATTAAGTCAGAAATTTCTTTAAAAAAATGAATATTCTTAATAGAAAAAATGTACTTAAAAATGTGCAAATTTTTGGGCGGAGAGGGGTGAATCGGAACACCTTATTTTTTTCTAAATTTCTATTTATCATTCTTATTATAACAGTGTAATTACTTATTACGAATTTTAATATGATAAATACATTATAAAATATTAAGTAGCACTAAAAATATAATATTGAATTTATACGTAAAGACAGAATTTAAACAGCATGTTCCGCAGTCACCCTCAACTGGGGGTCGCTTCACCCCTCGCCACGGTCAGGCTGAATCCTCAGCGTTATTCAAACCTTTAATAAAACTTTTAATTATATAAGATTACATTATTATTCTCTTATTTATCTACCAAGAATTCTATAATTAATTACCCAAAAAAAAAAAAAATTCCAAAAAGTGATTAGGGGAGAGAGTCGGTGAACCAACTACTATGCCTTAAAGGTGGTCCGCAGTACCCGCCGACGCATAAGATACTATATATATAAATACTATATATATATATATATATATTATATATATTATATAAATATATATATATATATTATATATATATATATATATATACTTTACCTACTTAACGTTTCACTTTCTGCCCTGGCCCCACTTGATTGGAGCGGCCACATGTCTTCCAGGGAAGACCGGCTGACTAGCTCTTTGCGGCTTCCACAGGCTAAGGAACAGGAGCGTTATAACAGAAATCGGTTGAACGAAAATAGCTCACAGGAGGGCGAATACGGAGAGCAGCACCTTAGAAGAATGGTGCATCGTAATTATGTTGAGGCATTGTCAAACATCTAGGCAAGAGGGGAGAAACGTGCTGTCTGTTAGTTTGAAATTATATTATAATGATGAGCCCCATTGTGTGCACAACGCTGATTAGCTCCGAGCAGGACGATTTGGCCTCTTCAATGTGACAGGCCGAGTTTCTATCTCTAGGTGAAGAGTTTTGCGCGAGTGGAGGTGTTTTTAATTAAATTGTTATTTGGGCGGTTACTTCAGGTATGTGCTGGATGTAGATGTGTACAGGACATATGTGTAGATCCATGACCTTTTGAGGGGGACGGAGGGAATCATAGTTGAACGTGTTGTAATAGAATTGAAAGCCTGTGTAAGAGGGTGAGGGGAGGGGATTTTAGTCTTTTGTGGCGACGCGGGGGGGCATGAACGATGCCCTATTTCTGATAGATTGAGTCTACCACCATCTCCAAGTGTGTGGATGATGAAAGAGCGATGGAAGGCTATCATACATGTACAATGATTGGATTGGGGTGGTTTTGTGCAGCCTGTGATAATTCTAGAGAGGCCTGTATTTGAGTAAAATTCCAGTAATACTATTGTCGTTGATTTTAGAGTGCTGGTGAGGCATAAGGTTTAAAGTTTTACTGAGGAAGTGTTTAAGTAGTGAGTGAGTGTAGTGTTTCTGTCGCTGAAGTGTCTTGAGAGAGGGTTCGAGACAGATGTTAGTTCGTTGGGATTGAGGACAGTGATATTTCGATGTGGGGGGAAAACGTATGTGGTGATCTTAGGTAAGGTCCTAGTTCTTTTGGCGTACTGTCTTTAACGGAGGGAGTTGTGTTCAGGAGTGACTTATAGGTAGGAGGAGATTGGTGATGGTCAGGGTTAAAAAAGGCAGTGCATGGAGGATTATAAGGAAGGGGATAGCTGTCATTCATGTTGGAGCTTAAACCCAATTATTCTATAGAGCTAATATACATCTGGCCATAATGTTTACGTCTGGTTTTGAGGAATATAAGAACTGATATCGTCTGCATAAGTTATAAGTTTGGTGGGTTGGGGTGTCCAAGCAATATTGTGAAAAAAGTTTAAACAATAATGACGAGAGAGAATGGCGTCCTGATAGGACGGCATTTTTGTAAATTTGACCGAATGGGAAGAGGTTGTTTTGTATGACCTTAGCCGAAAACAACAGAGTTGAAGTGATGCGAAATTGAGAGAGCATTTAGATCACTATTATTCTAAGGGGTGAGTGGAAGGCATTTGATATAAGATGTGTGTGGGACGGCTTAATGAATAGCTTTATTGATGTCTATTGCAGTGAGTATATAGATCTACGGGATGGGGATTGTTGAAGCCATTAATGATGTTTGTGTGAGGGAGGTGAGGGATGTAGTGGACCAGTGTTGTTGCTTGTATCCGTGTTGGAAATCTGGGGGAGTAAAATACACAGAAAAGAAACAAAACGCTTTGAAATGGTTACTTGGTTTGGAAAATAGCAAAGCAGAGAGATTGGCAGATGCGAGAGGGAGGGAGTTAGGGTTTTTTTTGGTTGAGAGTTTTGAGAAATTATAATTGCGTTGCTTCCAAGATTGGGCGGTATGTATTGAAGCTGCCTGATTTATAAAGATTTCTAGTGATTAGGAGAATTGTTTTAATCTTCCAAGGTGTTTTAAGGGGTAGGATGAGGATATTTGAGTTTGGGAGCCTGTCAATGCTGATTTGTTTTGTGGGTTTTAATTGGCTATCATTTCAATGGTTGGTTGAATGGCGAGGTATAGTGGGTGTGGTCTAATTGGCTAACTGAGTTTTCTGACGTTGGATTTTTTTTATTTTCCTGTTCGGGGTGGGATTGGTTTTTCGAGAATGTTGGCATAGTGTATTTAGCAGACTGTATGATTGTTGTTGGGAAGGGAGGGAGTGTTGGGTAAAGATGGGATTCGTGGGTTGTGGGGGGGTTGTTTTGAGTAGTAGTTTAATATTTCAATGATTGCAGGCTTTTCTTATTGTCTAATTCGTGAGATGTCTATGTTTGTAAAGTTATGCTGAAACTTTATTGGTACGTGCTTGGTTGTTATGAGGACAGTATTTGGAGTGTTTAAGACGATATGTATTTGGAGAGAATGTTGTGGGGTGTACGGGTTGACGTTTTACGAAGGGAGTTTCTATGTTAAATGAAGATTTGGTTGATCTCAGGTGCTTGTGGAGGTTGGGGTTGTATGATTTCCTAAGAAAATGGGCCTTGGGTATATAGAGTGTTTGTAAAAGATTCAAAGCATTGTATGTGTTACTAGTGAAAGAATAGAGGTATTAGGCAAGAAATTTCGACGATTAGGTGTTTGGTAAACAGAAGTTCATATATGGGTTAGTAAATGCGGGGGCACAGTTTGCTTTTTTATGATTAGTATATATATATATATATATATATATTTACTATAATATATATATATTATAACTTACTACATATATATACTATATATATCTATAACATATATTTATAATCTATAAATATATAATAATACTATAATATATATATTATAATATGCAAATGTGTATACTTGGGACCGAACACTCGTACCCGACTGAAATGTTTCTATCTTGCTACATTATTTGCTGAGAGGTAAGGTGGCAAGGGGAAAAAATAAATGAAGATTTTGAAGGTCTTTGACAACAGAGGACACATACAGTGGACAAATAAGCTTATTATTATTGTTGAAATAGAGTAGGTTGAATGTCTAATAAGAAGCAGGCAAACCAACCTGACACATCAATTTAATACGGAGCAGGTGAGCTTTTCTCCGTAACGGATGGAGATAATCTCTGGACTCGTTGCTGCTTTACTTCAGCGAATTCAAATGAGATTGTGAGCTTTTATTTAAAACTAGCAGAATTGTGATAAACAATCTACAGGTCTTACCCAGAATGAATGGTTTATAATTATCTAGATCGTTCCCCAGGATCTTATCATCGATGGAGACTAATCAATATTTTCAAGTAAGTAAAAGAACAAAATAGAGAATCAATAAAGAATCAAAAATCAAGGAATATGGGACCACTATAAAAAAAGTTTAGTTGACTTACACCGCTACAAAATAATATATAATAATATACTATTATATATATATATATATATTATATATAATTATAATAATATATTATATATATATATATATATATAAATATATCATATATATATTATATATATGATATATAATATAGTAAATATATAATGTGGGAAGTTTAAGTGTAGAGTTAAAGGAATAACACAATCCTATCCTCAACAATAAGATAAATTAAATAATATATAAATAAGTATATGATATCATTTAACTAGATTATACACATTGGAATTATATATTAGCGATCCAATGTCAAAGTCAATGTACAGGAGCTCAAACAGCTCAGGAATCAGACTCAAGAGTGGAAACCGAACGCTTCCAAATATTATTCGTGCAATGAAGGTACAGGAGGAATTAAAAATTCTGACTCAACCAAGACAAATACACTATACTTAGCTGAAGATTGCGTGGAGAATGGTCTCTGGTGAAGATCGTGAAAATCCAAACAGAAAAATTGGACTCAGAAAAAAACACAGGAAAAGTAAGATTCAGAATGAATCCCAAAATAACTCCAGCATGAAGTAAGATTCAGGATGAATCCCAGCTCCAAAATAAAATAGCAGCACGAAGTAAGATTCAGGATGAATCCCAGCTCCAAAATAAAATAGCAGCACAAAGTAAGATTCAGGATGAATCCCAGCTCCAAAATAAAATCCTGTCAAAAGTAAACAATAACTGTGTATTGGTATAATACTTTTAACTTATTACATTTCATCTCAATTTATAGTAGTATATTTTCTTATATTTTTATAGGTATTTTATTGAACTCACCCTTTAAATTTCCAAGAGGGGTTTGTTCATTTTGGGTCAATAGTTGCTGGTCCTATAAGATAGTAAACTGCAAACAATAACGTTTAGTTTACTACCTACCTTTCCTCCAACCATAAAATCATAGTTTTTACATTAACAGATTTCATATGGATTAATAGATTTATTTTACCACACCAACTGAAAAATCCTGGACAATCAACTTCCAAGGTCTTCCACACAGACTTCAAGGAATTTAAAATGACACTTGTTTTTGTATCACTATTCATTTACTCTTTTAGTTACAAATCTGTTTCTTTTACTATATATCATTAAAGAACATCATTTCATAATATATAATAGTCATCAAACAACTAAAAAGAAGATTGATATAGCATTATAATAAATCGATAAATCTTACACGGTTTGTTAATAAATAAATCCAAATATTACTAATAATAAAATAAATCGTCCAGGCTGGATCACAATGTCCAGACGTGGATCAATGAAGTACTTCTTACCTACTTAAATAATATCTTGCGCTTATCATTCTAATACCACTGACTAAAGGTTACTCAGTTGATCAAATGACACAACTATAGGGTTGTGAAAAAACAGGTTTTTTTAATTTAGTTTTTTTTTTTGAAAAAAAACTTTTTTTTTTAAAAACAAATAGTTTTTTGTTTGTTTTTTAAAAATTGCTCTAGCAAGTACCTATCATTGTTCTAGCAAGTGCCAATCATTATTCTACCAGTATTGTTCTAGCAAGTACCAATCCCTGTTCTAGCCACAACAAGTTTGAATCAGTCAGAGAATCCGGGATAGAGGAGTGATGTAACTTCACCATTTATATATATCTAAACGGAACTACATATAATATATACCGTATATATATATTATATATATAATATATATATATATTATATATATATATAATATATATATATATATATATATATATTATATATAATATATAATAATGATCAGAAAAAAAACGGATGGCACAAACATAATCTTACAGGTATGGTATTGGAAAAAAAAGGTGTCAAAGAGAAGAATGAGAAATGGTAAGGAAGGTGATTACGATTTCATGTATAATGAGAGAGAAAAGGGTAAAAAAAAAAAACACCACAATGAGAACATTGTGTCAAGATAATTACTTTCTTTAATACACAAGGCTATCCAAACAATAAATATACAGAGTGGTATAGTAAGAGATGTATCGAAGTGAAAAGTCATGGTGATTTTTGTGTTGGTTGAAAGAAGAAAGGAGATGTTGAAGCTAATGGTATCTGTAATGTAAAATAAATCAGTGAGTAAGGGATTTAGGAATGGAAATTAGCGGAAAAATACAATATACTGTGATGTATACTATGATTAAAAATAAAAAGTAGGGACTATGATGATGGAGTAGAGGAAAGAAGATAAACAATCTCTTGTGATACGGAAGGAATGAAAGGCTAAACCATTAAAGAGTATGAGAGATTACTGAACAACGGATAAATAGAGATAAGTGGGTGATACACAAACGCTCGGCAGACTAATTAAATACCAGTATGAATTCAAGCCAAGTTGAAACTGAATAATCTGGAAGCAAATGAAGGAAGCAAATGTTAGCCAACAAAACAAAACAAAAAACAGTAGAACAAAAAAGATAAGATATGTGATGGTGATGCCCTAAAATTTACATATACTAACTTCCGTGCTTGGGTCTGCTGGAGGAATGAAAAGAGGCGATCAATAATGAATTTAAAAAATCAAAAAAGAAGCCCTGTGTTGATGAATGTACTAAAAGCAAAAATGATAAAGTTTTAAAAGAAAAGATAACGTTGAAATATAATAAGAGGTAAAAAGGATCATGCTAAAAGTATGCATACGTAAGAGAGAACAAGAAGAGGTAAAAATGACATGTTTGGAAGGAGGATGACATGGGACATACAAGGGCAATAGGAGCTCTTCTGGGAAGGAACGCGCGGAAAGAGATTAAGAAATTTAAATAAGAGAACCTGACCACCCCACAAATAGAATATCATGCAATACGGATGGTATGTTTTTGTTATTGATGAAACATGATTGGAAGTTAGGTTTGAAAGAACACAACTTTGAAAATCGTGAGAGAAGTAATAATTTGGCAAATAAATAGCAATGACAAAAAGGTGATAATGACTGCGTGTGAGATTTGAAATGATAACAAAGAAGGAGTACATTACGGTATTTTGGGAGCCGCTCGAGGTTATAGCAAACGAGGAGAGTGGTCTCAGAGTGAGAAGAACAACTCTCAAAAGAATGGTAAATCTGCAGGTATTAGATAAATTACTGTGAATAATGATCATAACGGGAGGCAATTATGAGTGATTGATATGGATCACTTGATCAGGATTGAGAGCTGTAAACATACTAAAAGCGTTTATGGAGAGGAATGGTTCTGTAGTATGTGGAAGTGCGAAGCAAGTAATAGACCTTCTTATATTTAATTCCGAGAATATAGGGAGATAAAGGGAACATGGTAGAAATTTCCTTATAGAGATTTTAGGATTATGAGTGTTTTGTAGGAACGATATATTGCTGTGTTATGACTACATGACCACAAAATTAAATTTTTAAGAGCCCCAATTTTTAAGATGATAATCCAAATCTTTACATTGAAGCAAAAGATAGAGAAAATTAGGAGAGGGGAAAGAATAAATTGCATTTTAGTTTTATGGATTTATTGCAACAGGCGTATGAGAGTTAATAGGGAAGGTTTTTATGGCAGGTGTTAGTGAATATGAATGTGTTGAATTGATAGCTTTGAATTTTGAAATTCAAGATGTTACTTGAATAATTAGTTCAGGTGTGTGTAAAATAAATTGGAATTGTCAAATGTGATTATTTGGTCACTATTAATAGCGAGAGTGAGGCAAGGATTAGCTGATTTAATGTACCCTGTGCGTTAATTACAAATTGTATATGGGATGGGTGATGCTACGAAGAAAGGAAGAGTGTGGAAGGCGTGACAGGAAATTGTGT
>JABUQX010084799.1:0-5000 GCA_015478945.1 Trachelipus rathkii | reverse complement strand
CATAAGCATCACAAGGCATTCAATACAGTCCCAAATATTTATATATTTATATAATTCTAAATTTAATTATAAATCCAATTAAGACAACAAATTAAAAAAAGCAAATAAATATCAAGTTGGACAGCTAAGGTCATTTGAGGACGATACTTCCTTCCCACATACAACCTATATCAATTTATTTGTGTCGCCTATCCTTCACCAACATTTTTAATTCGCTTTTTTATTGTTGTCATCATCTTTCCCATATTTCCTCAACATCCGCCTGTCTATTTGTTAAAAATTATAAGCTATGTTGAAACTTTTCCCATCTCTATTTAACAGCCTCAAAGCTCACTTCTAAGAGACAATAAGCACTTTGCATGGAGAATACACATCATTAAGGTCTTCAGTCTGGGAACACTGACTGACTTGACCTAAATGACATGCAATACTCCCAAATAAATCTCCAATAACGACTTTCCTCACAGGCTGATAATAGAGAATCAGATAATATCATCCTCACATTTACTCTTTTCAAATATAATAGACTCCTCTCTCTTCAATAACATTTCCTAACCATTTTTGGGTTTAAAACTTTCCAACACACATTACAGTATGAATACATTCACATTCCACATAATCAAACCACTTCCATAAGCCACATTTTAAATTAAAAGCCATGTAAGTAGTGTGTAAGCTAGTGTGCAAACTTTTGCCAGCAATAAAGAAACCAACTGTCCTATACTATACAGAGCAATATCTTTCATCCTCTTCTTATATTAATGCATCGCTCTTGCATTCTGGGCTCAGACATATTTCCAAAATTTAACAATTCCAAATAATAGAAGTCTTTCAAAAACAAAGTCCCTTAATTTGATAATAATTGGTTGCCTCCCCTTCACCTTAAATATTCACCACTTTCTAACTAAACAAAACTCCTCCTTATATGAGCCCATCTTGAGATGATCGGATGTCATTTTACAGTAAATCACTTAGTAGATCACTCCCCCCTACATCAATCACTACACTCCAACCACCTGCTGCACCTAGAAGGATGAAAACTACACAAGCCGATTACTATTCTGACATATAGAGTAGACTGCTCACCACTACCACCTGACAACTCAATCATTAAACACATTCCACACTCCCCCCCATTATTAAACACATTATTCACACTCAACTAACCCTAGAAACTATCTCCGCCTACCATAACAATACCATTATCCAGCACATCCACCTCAAATCTCCAACACTAAACAAGCTTTTCACTGCCAAATGGGTAAAGCTGTCACAGCTCTGCCCTGGGCACCTTCCCTCCCTTCAGGTATACAAGTTTACCTATTTCAATAATCCCTCTCCCTTCTCTCAAAGATGTCCTTCCCAAACAATTGACAACACAAAACATCTTATTATAGAATATAGATTGCCCTACTTTGGCAAACATCAGACACAATTTCAGTACCCTTAAGTTAACAGATCTCTGGGCATGGCTGGTGGTGGAATATCTCGAGGTCTGCCCTATATACCCATAGGAGGGTGTCTGTGGGGCAACACATTAAAAAAAGAAGTATATAGGGGACTAAATATGATTGCAAGTACAAGGTTGTGAAAATATGATCTTATATGGAGATTTTTATTTTAAAAACGTATATTTATAATTTTTTTTTCTTCTAATTTTTTTTCTTCTTGTATAGGCAGATTGAAAAACTTCTCTGAAGACTTAACTATGTCTCAGATAATCAAAAAATTGTTGTTACCCCTTAACTAATAATTACAACTTAGTAATGTTTACTTTGATTGCAGTTTAAAAAGCACTTCAAAAAAGAAATACAACACAATACTTTATTACTTTATAAGAAACATTTTAACAAAATTACTGTCAAAAGAAAAAATTGAAATATTTGCACCATAAAAGTTTATCAATGCCTTGAAGCGAGGGTCCCAAGTTCACAACTGGTCAGGTGGGAGAATGTGAGTTATTCTCTCCTTGGCTTGCCTCGTCTTGCTCGGACGTTAATGAGCACACCCTCCTCTTGATTACGCATGCCCATGGGGAGGGTTGGTGTTTTTTAATAAAAAAAAAAAAAAAAAAAAAAAAAAAAAAAAAATCTTGTAACAGTCTTGTCTTAAATTCCCTTAACACTAATTCCGAATTTCTTAGATTTCTTTCTCCTTCTAAGTGGTTCTTTCTAATCTTTAAACCAATTTTTTTCCAACGGCTGTTTGATATCATAGCTAATTGTTTTTAGTATTAATGAATATTATTGACTTCTTTTTGATGGTTTTTTAGTCTTCAAACTTGATTGCCTCCATCATGGATCTTTTTCTCATTTTGATTTTTTGTTCTATGAGTATTACATCCCAGTTGGCCTAATCAAATCCTTTGTTTTATTTCAGGTCTGTCCTCATAGTGAAGCAAACTTAGCTTCAGTGGAAGGCATTAAAAATGAAGAGTTAGCTGTTAAGTCGGAGTTGAGAGAATTAGAGAAGGAATCCATGTTAGGTGAAGAACTGGTTAACACTGGTGTAATAAAATCTGAAAATCTGCCGATGATTGAGAAGAAATCTTGTGCTCAGCATTTCAAGGTATGTTAATTCAAACCAGTTATTACTATTTACTCAAGTTGGATACAGATTATTAATTGAATGGGAAACCTCTTTTGTTAATTATTATTATTATTATTATTATTATTATTATTATTATTATTATTATTATTATTATTATTATTATTATTATTATTATTATTATTATTATTATTATTATTATTATTATTATTATTATTATTATTATTATTATTATTATTATTATTGAGAAAAAATGTAAACTATCTAAGCTAGCAACAATGTTTAACAGACTTACTTGAATGATTCGTTTATTCTTTTTGTTCTCTTTTTAATTTCAAATATTAATAAAGACAGATTTCCTTTGAATGATTAAATATCTTTAAAAGAATGCAGCTATATCTATAATACCCCAATGATACAACCCCAAAGTGGTCACTACAGGAATACACCCCACAATAATATAAAAACAGCGTATATGCAAAAAAATTACAAAATAACCTGAAGGGTGAGAAACTATCTTTACCATTAACCTTTAAATACAATATTCCTAAAAAAAAAAAAAAAATATTAAACTATAAGAAATCAATAAAATTACTATAAAAAAAAAAAATTAAAACAAAAGAAAATTGTATTCCTTGCTTTCTCTCTCTCCTTCCTTGCTCCTTCCGCCTTATTCTTTTTATCCCTCTAACTAGTTGAAACGTTGTTTTAAAAACAAATGTTCCTGCCATTGGTTTATTTAAAAACAAATAAAACCAATGTTTTTTTTTTTTTTTTTTTATATACTATTTTTAATGGTTTTAATGTAGTTTTTAATGCTTTTAATAGATTTTAATGGCTTGAATTACTTCTGGAAACTGTTATAATTATGTTTAATGATAGTTTTAAAAATCTAAATAATTTTGTTTAGGTTCTTAAATTTCAAATTTTCTTGATAACTGTAAACTGGTATAAAATTATTATTACTTTTTGAGTTTTACATAAACTCATAAAGTAAAAAATAAAGGGTATATTATAATATAAAATAAACTCTATCTGAAAATAAGGTTTTACTTTATTATTTTACCCCCCAAAAATTATTATATTTGTAAATGTTCCCAAAAGAGTAATTAATGGCCAATTGTGATATGACGACAATGTCACTATATTTAAATTTGAACTCTCTTTAAAGGATGACAGATGATAATGACGCACAAAGAAAATCCCCTGCGCTACGATGCAATCTCCCAAATCCTCACACTCCACATATGACTTTTATTATAAACTTGAAATGTGGCATCATCTGGGTATAGTACTGATCCCAAGAGTTCCAAGCAAATAATCATGTTTCTTTAAACATGGGAAGTTTAAAGATAAATAAGAGTATAGAGAGCATATAAGAGCATATATATATATATATATATATATGAAAGTATATATATAATATAAAAGTATATTATAATCATCTTCTGCTAATAATAGTCTACAGAAAATATTTCTTCTGTCTACTCTTTCTATTTTGAATATTATAAATCATATCAATGAGATTAGGAAAAGATTACATATATAAGTTTAAATACTTATGCATATTATGTTTAAACCATTGGTGGTTGTATTAAAACCATGTTAAATCATCCTATCTTCTTTACTCTAACTACACTCTCTTTTATAAACATGATCCACAAGAACTACTGTTATCTTGTACTGTAACTGATTCAATCTTACAATTCTTTTTTCTTATAAAGATCCAATTCCAACTCACAACATATCTGCAATTTCTTCACTGGCACCTAGCAGCCCTCCAAATAACAGTCTCCTTTTTTCTAAATATATATCCGCTTGTGTACCTTCTATAAACGCTATAGCTTCTGCCTCAATTGTAGATCTCGCAACCATTTTCATACACCTAGATTTCCAAGCAATAGGACATTTATTCCTTTTTCATCTTTAAGAGCCACAATATAACCTACCTGGAGGACTAACACTCCCTTCCATACCATAAACCTGTCCGTATACATTCTCCACTTCAATTCCTGAATTCTTCAAGTTTATTCAACCACATACTCATTTTTATATCCTTTCCTCTTTTTATAATATTGATTAGTTTTCTCGCTTCTCCAATTTTTCCCTCCTTAAAAATCTCCTTTCACTCACTGAATAACAAAAGTCAGGTCTTGTATGACCACCCACCCAATTAATTTGTCCCACTAACGATCTATATAAAGTCAATTCCTTACTCCCCATTTCCCTATCACCAAAAAATCTCTTATCTGGAACACTTATATTTTTCATATATTTCTCTTGTTCCAACTACACACCCCTTTCGTACTCATGTATATTAACCCCTTTATACTTAAAACCTCTAACGTCTTCCGAACCTATTTCTAACTTGTCTTTCATACCTTTTATAACTTTATCTATAAATAAATATTTATATTTAGAGCCACCAAAGCAAAAATCATTCACATGTGTAC
>JABUQX010084798.1:30000-35000 GCA_015478945.1 Trachelipus rathkii | reverse complement strand
CTGTTGGAAAATTCTTCGTTCTCCTATCAATCTGTCGCTAATTTCATCAGAACTTGAAATACGTTGCAGGGATACTCTTCGGACGAGCAAAGCTGGTTTCATCCAAAGGAAAGAGGCCTAACCTTCCTTGGTTCTCCCTACTGGACAAATCTTTCATCTCTATTCAACTTCTGTAATATTCTGCCTTTCCTCCTCTTTTTCGATCTGATCATTGTATTGTTGCTAATTCTCCAACTGAAAAGGCTATCTCTTCGGCCCGTCGCCTCAACTATATTCTCTATTCTCATCAATTACTAGCACTTTTCCCTCCCTCATTTGAGTGGGAAAGCTCTCACATGTCTCCAACCTATTCCGAGAAAAAGGAAGCCCCAATTCTTGATCCTTCAAATCTATTCTTCACCCTGTAGCCTCTCACTTTGTAATTCCATCGAAGATCTGAAACCCTTTTTCTCAACTCACTTCTTAGATCATCTGGAAACTCACTCGATCGCCAGCACGTCTCTCGTGCACATTAAATGCTCTACTGATAGCGGCGAAAATATACATTCCTATCTAAACCGATTTATGGTTTTCGCTCTTAGGCAACTACTGGGAGACTTGCGTGGTGGCGCTTTGACATATCCAAAGCATTTGACCGAGTTTGGCACGCGTCACTGCTCTCCAAGCTCCCCTTTTTGGGTTTCCTCCTTCTCTTTTTGTTCTTATAAATAGCTTTCTTTCAAAACGCTCAATATCGGCTGTTGTTGATGGGGCGACCTTCTTCTTTTCTGTCAATAGTGTGGTGTTCCTCAGCGTTCTGTCTTATCTCCTACTTTATTCCATCTTTTCATTATTAATGATTTTCTCACCTGCACCTCTAACGCTATCCACCTCATATGCCGATGATCGACCCTTCATTCTATTTAACTCATATCAATTCTACTCCCACTTACTTCTGGAATTGCCACTCGTTTAATCTTTTCCGATTTTATAGTCTCGCTGATTTGGATTAGAAAATAACTTTTGTGAAAATTAATCTTTTAAAAACCCAACGTTTACAAATCTCCTTCTCCAAAAGACCCTTCTAACTTTCCTGTCTCTTTTCGACGGTTCTGTCGTCTCTCCTGTTGACAAATAAACATCCTTGGCCTTAGTATAAACAAAAAAAAAGTTCTTGGAAACCTCACATCACAAGGTTGCTAGGGTGGCCTCAAAGAATTGGAAGTTCTGTTTGGACTGTGAGACTTTCCTCCTTTTCTCAGTTGCCCCGCTATTCAAAGGTCTCATCCGCCCATTGTATGAGTACTGCTCTCATATTCTGGTATGGGGGGCTTCTGGTTTCACCCGGCTTGGACAGGGTCTAGTCAACGGCAAAAAGGTATTATAAACTGTTCTGTACTTTCCAGTTCACTTGACCCCTATCTTTGCGCGGGCGATGTTGGTGCTGTTTTATCTCTTTCCTATAGGTACCGCAGCGGCAAGTGCCTCGAGGGAACTTATCAATCTTTGCCGTACCACCACCTTATACAACGCCTTCCGATAGCCACAATAGGTGCTTATCTGCGCCACGAGTATTGTGTGACATTGGTAACTCCAGCTAGTTTGCTGTGGTTTTTTTTACTTTCCCTTTCTTTTTCCCCCCCCCACCCCCCCAACCCCCCCCCTCTTTTTTGTGGAATTCTCTTCCTCTCTGTATTTCCTACTGAATTTAATCTCCTCACTTTTAAGCCTGCGTCTGTGCTCATATGCGTAATTTGCGCTAGCAGGTGAAATTTTGGGAGGTACTACACCCCTTTCCTTGAATAGGGCTCTGCCCGTGAGTGGTGGCTTGACAACTGTAAAAAAAAAAAAATCCTTGAATGGCAGATATGTGGCAAATGAACTAAATCTCCTATTCCCCCATCCAAAACATCATTTCAGATTATCCCGAGAAAATCGCTACTTCTTTTTTCAAACATTACCCTCCGAGGATCATATGTCAAAACCACACAAATTTTGACCTTTCAAACTTAAATTTAACCTTTAGAAAAATTCTAGTACTCACACACACAAAATCTTACCATTAGCCCTCTCTACCACAAACTTCCACTCCATCAGAAGTTTGCAAATCCTTCTATCCCCCTCTCATTCCTTCCACAGCAACACAAACACATCCACACCACCACACCACTCATTTTCAACGTTTCCTTTGCATCTTTGTTCAGCTCACAGCGAGCAAATCAAATTGGCCCTTTCTAAATACATCCATCACCTCTCTCCTCATCTCTCAACATTTATTCCTCTGATTTCATACATTTTCGCCGAAGGATAGAAGGCGCTTACTGCGATCACGACTTCTCCGCAGGCATGCATTAGCATTCCTGGCAAAAGATAAGTGGCAGTAGGGCACCCAACCTAACTACCACCGTCCCTTTAGTCGCCTTCTTCGACACGCAGACATACGATGTGGGCAATTTTCTCCCCACACCACATAGCGATATAAGGGATAGGGATGTCCGTAAGATGTTGTCTAGAAGAGGGTGTCCCCCACCAGTCGTTAGTCTGGCTGCGTCAACTTTATTCATCATGGGTTTCCCACCCACGCTCTCCCTCACTGTCTCGTTTCTCACTCTGTCTTCTCCTCGTCTTTCCAATCACCGTCCTCAACACATTAATCTCCGCTGTCTGAATTCTACTCTCCTCTCTCCCTTTCATGCTCCATGTCTCTGCCCCATACAACAGTATTGGTCAACATTCCCTCGTATATTGCTCTCTTCACCTCTTTGTTCATATATTTATCTTTCAAGATGGGGTATTCTGCGCTTACAGTCCTGCCATACTGCTTAATCCTACTTGTAATTTCCTTTGCACACCCCCTTCTTTTTTCAAAATGTGCTTCCTAGGTATTATATCTGTCCACATTTTAATCTCTCTACACTACCTCCACTATCAACTCCTCCTCCTCCTCCTACCTACTTACTATCATTATTTCTTTTTTCTCCACATTTCATATTTAATTCAGCTTCTCTCAATTTTTCTGCGAAACACAGCACCATTTGCCTCAACCTCTCAACCATCTTCCACTCACACGCCAAAATCATCTGCGCTTATACCATGATGTCTTCGGTCAATCTCCGTCTAAACTCTCTTTACACCTCTTATGACTGTGTCCAAATACGCTCTAAAAAAGTATCGGCGACAGCACACTACGCTGCCTTACTTCAGTTTTTACCTCAAACCATGTCCTCGTTTTTATATCTGTCTCTCCTACTTAAGCTTATCACATATGTACCTTCTACTGCCCCTTATCGTTCTGTTCATCAAACTTCATAATCCCTCTCCAGAACTCTCCATAGCTTCTCCCTGGGGTACAGAATCAATTGCTTTCTTCAAGTTATGAAGGCGATATATGCCTTCTTGTTGTATTCTCATGTCTTTTCCTGTATCATTCTCAATGCCGAATTTTATTAAATTCTGTGTAGTGCTTCTAGCCACCTCTGCTACCCATACTGCTTTTCACTAATCTTGGCCTCTATTTTTATATCTTAATTTTCTTTTCTAATATTCTTTCATATACCTTCGCCATGTGACAATAGTGAGATTCCTCTATAATTTTACAATCTCCTGCGTCCCCCTTTAACCTTTATAAATGGGAACTATTATTGACCTTCCCCAACCTTCCGGCCCTCTATCAACTCTCCACCCAACACCTGTTCAAAAGCTCAGCCCATCCAGCTTGTCAGCTCCTCTGCTCCCTCCTTTTCAGCAATTCAATATGGTATCCATCCCCACCAGGGAGTCTTCCGCTCTTCATTTTCCCTAACGCCTCCACAAATTCCTCCTCCTCCCTCCCTCTTCGTTTCTCTCCTCCTCCTCTCTCGCCTTCCTCTTTCGGCTGCCCACCTCCATTCAGCAACTCATCAAAGTTCTCTAGCCACCGTATATATTTTATATATATATATATTATATATATATATATATATATATATATATATATTATATATATAATATTATATATATATAATATATATATATATATATATATATATATATATATATATATATATTATTATTATTATTATTATTATTATTATTATTATTATTATTATTATTATTATTATTATTATTATTTTTATTATTATTTATTATTATTATTATTATTATTATTATTATTATTATTATTATTATTATTATTGAGTTTTAATATTATTCAAAATTCTTAATATTTGTTCAATTAATCGGCAAAATAATCGGCGAAATTTGCCGATGACGATGACGATGACGATGTTAAAAAAATATGCCGATTTTTGCCGATGACGATGACGATGACGATTAATCGTCCCATCACTAATTTAAATACAATTTATTTTGACATTATTATATTGTGAGCACTATATATCACTTCGCCCCCTAAAAGTAGAGGGTATTTTTACACTATATTAATTTTTATGCACTTAATTCACTGAATATATTATTTAAAATGCACCCTACGCACTGGGTTGACACCATACTTGAAGTTTATCTTGTAGAGGGTAATAATGAAGACTAGATTGAAAAGGGTAGTTTCTTCACCTGTTGATTGAAGACGGGCGATATAGCAGGTAAATCGATGGCATCTGTTACCGATGATATCCGGGAAAAAGCGTCTGCCACAATGTTATTTGCTCCTCTCAGGTAGGTCATTTAAGAGACATATTCTGTTAAAACTGAGAGATGACGTTGTTGCCGATCAACTTTTGCTCGATTCCTACTGTAGAAAGCTGAAAAGAGAGGTTTGTGATCAGAGCACGAGATGACATTCCTTTCTTCCAACATATGCTTGAAGTGAAGAACAGAATAGTGGGCTGCTAAAATTCATTGTCGAAAGCTGAGTATTAACGTTGTTATTTCTGATAGCTTTTTGTTGTAGAACTCTATAGGTACTGGCTGTTCAACTACCATCTAATGAAGGTCTGCTCCCATAGAAGTTGAAGATGGGTTACATCTCTGAAGGAGAAATTCCATGTGAAGATATATATCCCAAATAGTTGAGAGATGACTTG
>JABUQX010084798.1:0-25000 GCA_015478945.1 Trachelipus rathkii | reverse complement strand
CAAGGCGTGAATGGCGAGAGAGGGAAAGGAGAGATAGGGGAAAGCAGAGAAGAGAGATATATAATATATATTCTTTAATCAGAATGCATCGTATATCAATGTTAATGTTGGGCTAAAGGAGATGGCAGGTAATGTGCTCTCTTCTCTGGTGTAATGATGATTCTAGAAGGTTTATTCTTCGACCTAGAACGCGTGCCATCTGTGCATGTATGTTCAAGTGTACTGTCAAAGATTATCTATTTTTGAAGATGAGGTTGAGAGACCAGAGAGTTAGTAGCACATAAGTGCTCTCTGGTTGTATGAAGCTCACAAGTACGGGCTAAACAATACGTCATAGCTTATAATGGTAGGAATAGGAACGGACGGCACCTCTTATATCATCAGCAAGAGTGGTGTCAATCAGGATGATAGATGCATTTAATTAAATGTTCCATAACGTATTGAAATAAGAGAATAGAATTCTAATTTTGTTAGCCTACATTCCATTCTTTTGATCCTGTGTCAACAATCAAGGTATGTGAGTGTCAGTAATAGCCTCATATAGATAGTGAATAAGAATAGCTTGCGTGAAGACGCTAAGATTTAATGTGGTAGCTTTGTGATTTTATTTGTGAAGTGATTGTGGAGAAGGTTTGGGCTAGGATTAAAGATTTGGGCATAGATAGTAAAGTTCAATGCTAATCTGAGAAATAAGCAACACTAACCCTTTGTACCTGTTAGTAAATCTGCTAAAGTGATGTTAAATGAGTAAGGATTAGGATGGTGTTAGAGAGCGTGGATAATCAAGGAGTGATATTAATGCAGGTTAGTGTATGGTTTTCTATCTGTCACACGTGTCTAGTGTCATTTAATAATTATTTTATAATACTGTTGTGTGTTTATATAAGGGAAAGTGAATATAGAGATTGAGCTGTGTTTCTTTGTATGTGAAATATTGAAGTGGACATTTAAGTGGCATATGCGGACGTCGGCTATCGTTTGGAGCGAGAGAGGGAAGAGACGCATTCGAGAGGTGGCCTTAAGTATTTTGATTTTGTGATCGTAAGGTGAGTTTGTGAGGAATGCTAATAATTAAGGTCATGAAGAGATATACGCTTATCAGAATAGATCAAGCTGATAAATAATATATTAACTCTCAGCAATATAGCTCTGGTGTTGTAATTAATATGATGAAAGAGGAATATGACAGTGGATGATGTGAAGGAGCCAGGTGTTGCATGTGTTGAAGAGCTCAGTTGGGTTATTTCATTAGTGTATTTCAAAATACTTCCTTACAAAGATTATTTCGATTGAGAAGAGATGTTATGATTAACAGAATAGTGGAGAGGCAAGCTCGTGCATGGAGAGATTACAGCGTAATGTGATAATCGGTGAGATCAGTAACCTGAAAATAATACTTAGTTATATCAGAAAGTCTGGTATTGATACCCTCTATCGATTGTCTAGAGACATTCGGGTTTCAGATATTGGTGGTAGCACTGGATGACCAACGAAGTGTATTTTGCCTTTTCTTAAAGCGATTTCAATTTTGGACTAATGTTAATGTTTTAGTCTTATATTAACTGTGAGAGGAGGGAAATAAATTAAATATTGAATTTTGAAATCAAACTGTAGACTCTCTTCCGACACTGCTGTGAGAAGAGTCATAATAGTGTGAACAAATCATCGTGAGAACAATAAAGTAAAGTAGTTACCATATTACAAGCTCTGGAACGACTCGGAGAGAATATTAGAGAGTGTAATAAAGATTGACTTTAATCATAGAAGCGCCAGTAGGAGAGAGACAGATTCTTAAATAATAGGAGATGAACATCCGAGTAATTAGTTAGAACAATAAATAGAACAAAAAAACATAATAGGGGATGAACATAGAATTGGATGATTACTGATTAATGGGCATGATGGTTGGATAGTTGATATGTTGATTTGTTGTATTTTATATATCCTTTTACACAAATGTATAATTACTATTTACTCAGATAGTAATAATAATTGTGTAGGAATTAGATCCTTTGGAAGGGAGACAAATCTGGATAATGGGAATTGGTGAGTTAGGATAAGATTACCGAAAAAATGTTGGAATGGACACCAGATGCGTTAGATAAAATATCTCAAGGGGGTAAGAGCTCGGAAAGATGTGTGGTCGGGAACAGTTCTGTGTGGGATTACTCTCTGGATAGTATAGATCTATTCTTACTACCTCTATAATAGATTGATAGAAGAGTCATGTGTATTATGTGAGTGTTCAAAGGAATAGTTTTGGCAGGAGCAGGGATGTCTGGCAGAAAGATGCTGCGCGACATGACATGGATAATGAAGAAATCCTATCACATTGAGATTGAGAGTGAAAGAAATTATAGTATTAGATTATGCTATTTTTTATATGATGTTTTTTAGGCGATTTTTATCGAGGTATATAATGGGTAATATATAATATAGTATATATATTATATATTATATATATATATATAGTATATATATTATTATTAATATGTAATATATAGTTATATAAGTATATAATTATTTTATTCATATTTAATAATTTTATTAATTAGATATATTTATAAAGTGCATGTACCAGCTGTTATCTATACTGTATAGAGTATCACAATAGAGTTACGAATTTTTTGTATGGAAAATGTTATATTATAAATTGACTTAAACACAAGCAGTTGAAAGGAATATAGTTAAATAACGTGTATGCATTTGCTATTTAGTGGTAGACCATTGCTATCTAATATTATAAGTCAATTGGATGGCGTCTTAAATTATGAAGAAGAACCATACAGGAGTGTGATCAGTCATGGAAGGTGTTTGGGAGAAAGACAATTCGCTGGTTTACTTGGTGGATAAGATATTTCCTGCTTGGCTACAATTAGATACTCTCGTCTAAATACACTCTTGTGAACGGTGGAAGCAGATGAAGAAAGATATTTCCTAGCTAATTCGATGGTTATATATATAGATGCAATCTAGAAAGACTCTTTTGTCTTCTTGTTCCACCATAACTAAGGGAATCAGCAATCCGATTTTCTCGTTTTACCAAAAGTGGTGTTCTGGCAAATATATTAGTATCTAACCACAGTAGTAAACGTTGGAAATAAGATTTGTTGCGGTAATTCATGTTGTTTTCTCTCACTGCTGCTTGTACGTTTGCATTTTAACTTTTTTTCTCCTTTGATCAGGTTCCACTTGGATTTAAGATTTGGTATCTAATATTTCTTCAAATTTTTCTTCTGACGTATTTATTCTATATTTAATGTGCATGTCATCAAAGCTAATTTCCAAAGAAAATTAGAATGTGTTTTTTTACTTCTCATAAATATCTTGCCATGTTTCATTTTTCAAGATGTTTCAATTTCATGTGATCTGTAATTGAGACTGATCATTTATTTAATCATCATTTTTTGAAATTCATTAAGAAATCTTAACTAATAATGAAGATTTTCTTTTAATGGCAAAACATTTTTTACTTCTGTCTATTAATGCATTTATATTTTTAATTTTATTCTACAATATATCTAAGGGATATGCTAAAATTTTGTAATGGGATTAGGACATGTGCAAGTTACAATAAAGTTTTTATACTTCTCTTTATTAAATTAATGTAAGCGTAGTTTAATAGAATTTTAAAAGTTCAATCTAACATAATAGTTTACAATCGCTATTGGCCTTTCCAAATTTGTAGTAATATTATTTTTGCAATGCATTATACTAGCTAAGTAATATTACTAAAAGATTAAATCTACATCATATCATTTTATCACTCGACTCACCTTTTTTAGTTAATTATAAATTAATCTCAATATGTGATTGTAAGCAATCTAAATTAATATTTCTTCCATTAGCTAAATTAATCACATAATCTGATATTTGCATTTAAAGATATTCTAGTATGATTTTTGAATTTTGAAGAATATTAATTAATATAGTATTGCATAATTTTTATTGCTCTGTATCTTTTGCAGCATTATAATATGATGAATTCCTATATCGTATTTATAATTTCCACTATAGTTATTGAGATAAGCTTGTGTATTGGCAAATTAGAGATTTTATTGAAATTTATCAGTTTTAATACTATATTAGGTGTAGCAATTTGGTGATTATCTACTAATAAATTTAGTCTCATATACTCTTTAAAGGATGTGAATAACGTTTCTTCTTATAGTAGTTACTACTTAGTGAATCCGGTAACGAGTAAAGGTGGCTTAATGTAATGAGTTGCTATGAATTTTAGATTCAATCTCTTATGATATTATATATATTATTTTATTAATATTATATTAATATTAAATATATTATATATTTATATAATATATATAATATATTATATATATATAATATATATATATAATATATATATATATTATAATATATATATGTAAGATGTAAATATAAAGATGTTAAGAAGCAGATTAGAAACATAAATTTTTAATAAACGCATATTTGTATTTATTAATATATTAATATATATTAATATTATAAATTATAATATATATTTTAATAATATAATAATATATAATATTATATATATACATATTATTATATAATATATATATATATAATTATATATATATTATATATATATATTATATATATAATATATATTATTATATAATATATATATATTATATATATTATAATAATATATTATTATAACTTATTTATATATATATATTATATATATATTATATTTATATTATATATTATAATATATATTAATTATATATAAATATATATATTAATATATATATATATATATTAATATATATATATATTTACGGATAATTATATATTAATTTATTAATTAATATATATATATAATAATTATATATTATTTAATATAGTTATATATTAATAATTTACAAATTATTTTTATATAATTCATCTAGTTTTAATTAATAATGATTTTTTTTTAGAGTTTTATTGGTAAATGTTTATATGATATGGTAAATTTCAATTCTCTCTCGGCGAGAAGATCTTTCGCCTCGCGGCCGGACATTAAAAATTTTCATTCTCCGCCTCCTGGTGATTCCAATAAATTACTCTTTCTTAGCGTTCATATACTAATAATAGTATTATCACTAATATTATGGTATAATCTATATCATAATATATATGAATTATAGTGATTATAATATTGTAGTTTTATATTTAATATATATAAGGTTATTTATATTTGGTGATTTGATTAGTTTTTTTGGTAGATATATATTATAATTATATAGTTAATTTTGTTAATAGATTTTATGTATATATACTATATGAGTTAATATGATAGTATATAGTTTTTTTATAATATTTTTTGTTTTATATTTTTTGATATATAAAAAAAAATTTTATATATACAGCGTATATATATGTTATATATATATATATATATGATATATATATAATATATATATATATATATATATATAATATATATATATAGTATATTATATATATAATATATATATATATAATTATATATAATATAATATATAATATATATATATATATTATATTATATATATATATATATATATATATATATATTATATATATTATATATATATAATATATAATATAATATATAATATTAGTATATATCTTAAGGGCATGCTAAATTTGAGAAGAATTGACAAAATGAGGAATGAACGTGTTAGGGAATCGTGTGGAGTGAAGAAAGTCATAAATGAGAGAATAAATGTGTATTAAGATGGTTTAGTCATCTGGAAACAATGGATGATAGTCGATTGGTTAAGCGGATATATAGTGGTGAGTGTGCTGGGAACCGACTGATTGGAGACTGAAGAAAAAGTGGATTGACTCAGTAATATCTGAAGGAAAGGAGTGTGAGTTTGACAGATGCGAGAAGAAAGGTACATAATAGGAGTGAATGGTGTGGTTTTGTGAGGGCGTGGTTGTGGTTGTGGTTTTGGCCCAGGGGATGAACCCTGACCATGAAGAGATACCACAGTGGATATTTGTCGCAGTGTTGTGAAGTCCTAGGGTGGGTTTTTGACTGCGATGGGCTAAGGGTTGGGACTAAAAAAAACGTGTTCGTTTTTTTTTATAAAAAAAAACCAAAGGCCAAAATATATATATTTTTTTTTAAATTACTTTTTTTCATGTATATCAAGTCTTTTTAGGGTTTTTAACATTAAAATACAGTAAATACAATATGGTAAAAGAGGTATGCAATATATAACGTAGAGTTTAGTACTTAGTAAAGTTTTATTAGTGCTCATTAGGCAGTGGTTCCCCAATCTTTTTCTAGTGGTGCACCCCAAAACAAAAATAAAAATTAAGATTCCATTGCACCCCTATCCTTTTTTTTTTCCAAACCAAAATCTTTGGTATAATTTATTATAGTTTGATCAACCTATTAGAGATATTTATAATTATATTTTTTATTTAATATTGAAAAAATATAATATATATTTATATATATATATATATATATATATATATATATATATATATAGATAATATATAGTATATATTATACTTAAAAAATAAAATTTTAAGGTTTTCTTCCGATGCTTGTGCGCACCCCTTTGATATTCGTTGATGCAACCAAATTTAATATACAATAGAATCTTAAATTATAAATTACTTTTAGATTTCGTTATTGTTAATATTAAATTTAATTTTAGTCTTACAACAACCAGCACCTAATGAGGTTTCAGAAAAGAAACGAAAATTTGTGCTTAAGTAAATTATTAAATAGTGACTTTCCTTCTAAATTATTAACAAGATTCTATATAAAGGCTTCTATTATATACCTAATCCTTTAGCGATCATTTAGAATATGTACAATACATTCAATATGCCTGATATCAACTTAGGAGATCTTAACTACGAACTTAGGAAAAAATTTCTCAAATACAGAGATCAAATGATTTCATCTAATATTAAAAAGATTCAATTAAGCTTCATCAAAAACTGCCTAAAAATTTAGTTATACCTAAGACTCTGTTACCTAACAATCTTTCAACAAATGATAATAACCCTTTCCCTGATATATATATATACATAGGGAAACTCTTCTTAGCAAAATTTCAACTATCAAGAAAGAAATTAAACTCGCTTTCGGACAAAGTTTTAAATACTTCAAAATTTTCCAAGAGTCATGTTATAAACAGAACCCAAACTCTCTCGATACCTTCACCCAGTTACTCAATTTAGCACATCAAAGAAAAGATTTTATCAATGAAAAAAAGAGAAAATTTAACAACAAATTTAATACTATTTATTATAATAGTGTTTGGGTGAAGAATTCTAATTTTAATAACATCATAAATAAATCAGATTTAGAACTATCAATGGATCAAAAAATCATTTTGGGCTACAGACTCTCATTTTCTCTACAAAATTTGGACCCGATTTCGAAATTTATTGTGGACTTTGAAAAATATAAAACTAATTTCAAAGAAGAATCTCACTCTCTGGATTTCATGGAAGGACTAAAATCAATAAGAATTTCAACTCCCTAAATAAACAGAAAACACCTTCCTAATTTTACACAGCTCTCTATTCACTTACAAAAAACAAAAATATCATAATTACAAGATCCAACAAATGTAATAATATAGTTATACTTAACAAAACTGACTATCTACATAAATGTAACAATCTACTCTCTGATAACAACACATATTCCCTCCTCACTAAAAATCCCTTAAAAACTTTTCACTTTCCTTGTTCGCCGCTCTTTATATCCAGACTCCTTGACGTGTACAACTTATATTTAACGAGGATTAAAGGTTAAGGTTAGTTATTCTCATTTCATTACTGCAAACCTTCCTGGTACAACCTTGGATTTACTGAAGACTGCAAGAGAAGGACATGTTCATCTGCACAATGATTTAAAAGCCACCTTCCCTTGCCTTTCCAAATTCTATGGAATCCCTAAAACCCATAAACCTAATACCCCTCTCCGCCCTATCATCTCCAACATAGATTCTGTCCCCTATAAATTATCCAAATGGCTAACTAAACAATCTCCCCTCTTGTTGGACACATCTCATCATCACACATTACCAATTCTGAAGATTTCATCATCAAAACTAAAAACATCAACCCACACTCCCACTCCCTTGTAAGTTTTGATGTAACTTCACTCTTCACCTCTGTACCTGTCCCTTTAGCCCTTTCACTCCTATCACGTTTTATTGATGAAAACAATTTCATATTACCATTTCCCTTTGACACTTTAAAACAATTAATCCTACTTACCCTAGAACAACTTTTTCGAATTTAGTAACACTTTTCTGAAACAAAAATTCCGGTCGAGTATTGGGTTCTCCCCTTTCTCCGTGTCCTAAAGCAATATTTTTCATGGAACCTCTTAAAATTTATTCATATATTCCCTAAATCACATGCTCACTAATGTTACTTGGTACAGATATGTGGATGACATTTTTGCATTCTATTTCGTTTCCAACATTAATCCACATAATATACTGATTTCCTCAACACTATTAACCCTAACATTAAATTTACTATTGAAACTTCTAAAAATAATTCCCTACCATTCTTGATGTTCTTAAAACCTGGTCCAATAAACTCTCTACCCTCCAATTCTCTGTTTACCGCAAACCTACTTACAACCCCTGTTACATACATTGGATTTGGTTTTCATCCCCATTCAACCAAACACAAAAATAGGAACACTTTCTTCCTCATTTCTCAGAGCTCTAAAAATATGCTCTCCCCTCTTTCTACTAAACTGAATATTAATTACCTTTTCTCTCTAATTTTTTAACAAACTTTCTTTACCCTCAGTTCATTTATACAGCGTGCCCTTAAACAAGCAAGAAAAAATCCTTTTATCAACCCTCACAATATAACCCCCTCTAATAACAATCTTTCTTACCCATACCTAAAACACTTTCCTCTTAAATAATTAAAAATAACATCTTACTCGATATATTAAAACTCACCTCTTCAGAAATTTACCCCTAAAGCTATTCTTAGAGCCAACTAAAATCGACCACTAACATAACCCCCAATGTGTTTATAAATTCCTTGCTTCATTGTAAACTCCTTATACATTCGGAGAAACAAATGACTTTAAACCGTAGACTGTACCAACACAACATGACTTTACCACTGAACAACCTTAAATTCGCCCCTCACATTTACACATCATGCACACATAAACCATACTATGACATTAACAATGACCCTCTCACACATTCAAAAGATTTACACAGAAGAAAATTACTTGAATCCTACTACATCCTTAATAGGCAAAAAGGTGAAATCAATATCCAATCCCAAATCTAAATTACATTTTTGAACTTCACTAATATTCTATAAAAATCTTAAATCTAAAATATAAATTACTTTTTAAATTTCTAATTGTTAATATTTAATTTAATTTTAATCTTACAACAACCAGCACCTGATGAGGTTTCAGAAAAGAAGCGAAAAGTTGTGTTAAGTAAATTATTAAATTAGTGACTTTTCCTCTAAATTATTACAAGATTCTATATAAAGTTTCTATTATATATAGTACATATATATATATATATATATATATATATATATATATAATATACTATTATATATATATATATATATTATACTAATATATCTCCGAAACTACACGCCTCGTCGTCGCTATTAATATATGTAAAAAGGTAATATATATATATATATATACGCTGTATATATATATATATATATATTATAATATATATATATATTATATTATATACTATATATATATATAGAAAATACAAAATGGACACTATCTATCTTTATAAAGAAATATAAAAATTAAAAAAAATACATATACACCGTATATATAAAATCTGTATTAATAGTCAATATTTAGGACTAGAAGGGGTATTGGTACTACTGTATAATTTAAAACATTTTTAATATAAAAAAAAAAAGGAATTTTTTAGAAAAAAAACAAAAATCAAAACATTTTCTTTTAAAAAAAACAGTTTTTTTTTTATAAAAAAAAACAAACCAAAAGGAACTTTTTAACAACTATATATATATTATATAATAAAATATATATATATATATATATATATATATATATATTAATATAATATAATAATATATATATATTATATATATATATCAGGGGCGTATATTTAGGGTAGGCCGTAGGTAGCTCCTACCCAATATATTTTAGGTTTTAAATAATTGTAATTAAAATTCTAAAAGTATACTAAATTATATAAAAATTTTATTATAAAAGTTAAAAACAGACGATCATCTTGTATCATAATTTAACAGAAAAACAAACAAAAAATAATAATAGCTATAATAATAATTGAAATCATTTAGAAAAATTCTCGCTCCTACTCTGATCTTAGAAGTTAAAATTCTTTTGCACCGGGCGGACGAATGACGTCATTTTTTACATCAACTTATAAGGGCGGGCTAGTCTATCCTACCTATAATCGAAAATATATGAAACCTTCGTTCTCTTCCCGTAAATATGTACGAAATGTGGGCTGTGGCAGTTTGTTTGAAATTTTTGTATCAGATGTGTCTGATTGTTATATTGAATGATTAAATTTTATTATAACTTTATTTAAGTGATATTTAGCATTATATAATAAAATAATTGAAAATAATGCATATTGGAGTAAGTGTAGATTTATTTTAAAGAAAAAACGCTTTAAAAACTTATCTATAAAACCCCAGGCTTTATTTTAAAAAAAATAATAGGCCTAAGAAATTACTCAATTGGAATGTGATTTTAAATTAAGTATTTGGTAAATATAATGTAAACAAGCTTTTCATACAAATAAATAGGTACGTATTATTATTATTAAAATATGTTCGATGTTTTCGTTAGCTAGATATATATATATATATATATATATAATTATATATATATTATATATATATATATATATATATATATATATATATATATTATATATATTATATATATATATATCATATATTTTATATATTTAAATAGTATATATATATACTTCTTGCCTACCCAAGGTCATTCTTCAGGTTACCCCCCAAACGAGCCCCAACAAAAAAACTTGATATATATATATATGGTCATCAACGTAGAGAGAAAAATTGACCATCGCTGGGGATAGAAGTAAACAATTTTAAATCCGAGAGCAAATAGCAATACACTTAGAACACTGCCATGCATAACACCTCATCCAGAGTAAAGTGACGTGATAAAACAGAAGAGCATTCGAACCTGGATGAATATATTTGACAGAAGGCATTTTTAAAAGAGGGAGCTTGTTTCCTCGGAAAAACCGAGCAAGTGGAGTCAGGAGAACCCCAGTTCTCCAAAGTGGTGTCATAAGCTTTTCAAGTGAAAAAAAAAAACACGCCAAGAAACTAAACCCACCAGTTGAAGAGGGCTTCCCGGCCGATGTCATGAGTCAGTTTTAATAAGAATCCGGCAGTTGAACAAATTTTGGCGGAAAACCAAACTGGAAATTTGAAAAAGCCCCCTGGCGACTCTCCAGCAACAGGGAGAAGTGGCTGACACCTCTTTCCCCATTAATTACAAGTATTACAGGTCAACGAAATTGGTCTTTGGTTGTCCGCCAACTTCAGATCTTTCCCAGTTTGGGAATATGGAATACAAAAAGTGTAATAGTCAAAACAGATGTGAAATGAGGATTGCGATCCAGATTCTGTTTATAGATCCAGCAAAAACGCTGATACAGAAGGGGTGAATATGACGGAGCATTATGTATGAAATCATGTCTAGGCCAAGTGCAGTTTGATACTCTGTAAGTGTGAGAAGACAGTTATAGGTATGGATCTTCCCCCTTCGCTGTTGAAAAGTCTGCCAGTGCAATTGTTAATCTCAATTTTTGAAATGCTTCAGGAGGCAAAAAAAGAGCTAGAGTAGCTAGCAAATATATAACCTAATGCATCTGCAACAGCTGATGGAGCAGAGATCGTATCGGTTATATCAGGCCCATAAAGAAGGACTGTGGGTGAAGAGTTATTGGAATGGCAAGATATTTTCAGCTGACAAACCTTCCATACTAAAGAAAAGAGGATGGTTGTGGTGTAACGGTCAAAGTTTAAGTTCGGAAAGTATTATTTGCGTTTGGTGATTAATTCGGCGAGATCTCGCTGCAGCTTTCTTTAAAGATAAATATGTTGAAAGTGGGCGGGGCTTTTGTTATTGCCTGTTAGAGGTTTTTTCTTCTCCCTGTTTAGCTGTGCCACACTCTTGGGCCCACCAAATTATGCCGTACGCCGAACTGCGGAATGATTGCGAAAATACAACGTTTCTGCTGCTGTGGATGATAAGTTGTTGGAGAAGAAGTTTAAGGGCATCATCAATTGTTGGAAAAAACTTATTGCACATTAAAGTGAAAAAGGCGTGGTTGGTGAAACGGAGCCTAGCGCTTTCAGGTCATACGCCAGCTGAAAATGAGTTGTAAACATCGGTCTCGTGAAAGTTCATCCTTAGGGCCTATTGCGGTAATGTCACCGCCTATAAATAAACTGCGCCAACAAAAAAAAAAATTTTTTTTGGCTTGCCAAGGATTTTTTAATCAATTTATAGTAATATCGGGTGTGCTGATTTCAGAAATGACATTAGTTTCCCAAGATTGGCTCTAGTCTGAGATACAGGGTGTTCCAGAGTTACTCTTATACAAATATCTTTTGTAATGCATATTTTACAGTAAATATCGTTTTATTTCGTTTTAAGGGGCTTTACCTTTATATATACTTTATTTTCTTCTATTTTCAGAACACTATGAGTATCACGAAGAGCCTGTTTGAATAACCCCAATGTATTCTGCTACATCTGTGGTGAATATTGCCAGGAGAACCAAAGAAGAAATATTACTAACTTTGTGAAGCAAGCATATCTGGCATACTTTGGAATGAAACTCGGAGACCAAGATAAGTCTTGGGCTCCCCATATGGTCTGTAAAACGTGTGTCGAAAGTCTACGTCAGTGGAAAAATGGACGAAGAAAAGGTTTAAATTTTTTTGTGCCTATGGTATGGCGGGAGCCAAAGAATCACCACAGTGACTGTTATTTTTGTTTGGTTATGTGAAAGGTATCAATCGTTACAAGCAACGTAAATTTGAGTATCCCGGATTTGGAATCAGCAAAGCGACCTGTACCACACTCCGACGATGTCCCCATCCAAGTGTTCACTACACTCCCAGACCTAGCATTGTCTGATGAAGAAGATATCCTGGATTTGGTGTGCACACGTGCAGATAGTGGTAGTGAATATGAAGAAAGTACTTCTACACAGCAACAGTTCTCCCAGGAAGAGATCAATGATTTAGTACGAGAGTTTAGTCTCTCCAAGCAAGATTCTGAGCTTTTAGCATCTAGACTAAGTGAAAAAAACTGTCTCAAGGCCGAATGTAAAATAACTTTTTTTCGGACAAGAGGGGTAGTACTTCTTCCATATTTCATTGAAGGAAAGAAGACCAGATACTGTCGGAACATCCCCTGGACTCCTACTCCAAATGGGGTTACCTAAATACGGACCAGAAGATTGGCGATGTTTGTATGCGATAGTCAACGAAAGCTTGAGTGTGTTTTATGAACAATGGCAAATAGTTCATGCATCAATTCCCAATAGTCACTCAACAAAACTGAACGAAGATATGGTAATATATGAAAATATAAGAATGATCTTGGCAGAAGCTTCGATATAATGAACACCATGTGTCTATATGTGTGATTTGAAATGGTCAACATCTTACTTGGGAAGCAAAGCGGATATACTAAGTACCCTGTTCATATGCTTGTGGGATAGTAGGGCTAAAGAAGACCACTGGGAAAAAGTTTGTATGGCCTGCTAGGGAAAATATGGCCTGTAAGTGCATCAAATATCATTAACGAACCACTGGTTGACAGGGGAAAATTATTTTTCCCACCACTCCACATCAAAATAGGACTATGAAGCAATTTGTTAGGGCCCCTAGACAAAAGATGGTGAGTGTTTCAAATATATTTGCAGATTTTTCCAGGGTTGAGTATGGAAAACTCAAAGCTGGAATCTTTACCGGCCCTCAAATTCGCCAAATCATCAAGGATGACAATTTTAAAATCCATGACTGATATTGAAGCATCTGCGCTGAAAGTTTTTGTCTTGTTGTTCAGAACTTGTTGCGGCAACCATAAATCTTGCCAACTATGTAGGAACTCGTGCAGAAAATGCCTTTTCAGACTTCAAAAAAAATTTGAATGCTATTATGAGCATAAAAGTTCCACTTTCTACATAGTCACTTAGATCGGTTCCGGATTAATCTAGGATGTTATATGAGGAACAAGGGGAGAAGTTCCATCAAGATATCAAGGTGAAGGAAGAAAGATACCAAGGAAGATGGATACACACATGATGCAGACTATGTGAGCCTTCAACGTGATTGTCCACATTCTGCACACAGAAAACAATCATATAGACAGCGATTTGTAATGCATTAATTGTGATTTCTATTGTACTGAATTGAATGTTTTGACCTATTAGCATTTTATTTACTTACTCATTAACAATTTTATATATATCTTTCGTGTTTTTTATTGTGAATTACGTTACAACCTAACATAAATTGTTGTTATTTAATGTATTTTTGTGACCACCCTGTATCTCAAAAACTAGAGCCAATCTAGGAAAAGGGAGGTCATATTCGGAATCAGGCAACAAGTTACCTATAAAAATGACCTTCAAATGTTTTTGCCGCAAAATCTTTTGAGCAGTGATAATCAAAGAGGGACTAGGTAAACGATTCATAATGAGAATGAAAGCAGAAGGAAATATCGATACAGGAAGATGTGTGTATCTAAAAGTTCATCACTTATTGCATCCCAGGGAAAGGGGTTAGAAGATCTTACAAGGGATCGAACTTAGACCGAGGTGACAGAGGTCGCCCCATAATGGTGTGGTAAATGTTGGAAATCCCCAAAGTATAGCAACCTGAGTAGGAGGCTGCTTAGAATGATCAGTTAAGTCGACCTTAGTAAACGCACTACTCGGACCTTGATGAATGACAGTAAGGTCGTGGACAGATGATTTCGTCTGCTTGCCACTGCATGAAGCCTAATTTGCAGAGGACTAGAGAATAGGGACGATTTATGAATAAGTATTCTGACCTTAAATATCATTGTCACCTCTTTCTATAAGAGGTTAGCGCCGATTTATATCCGATGGTTGGAAGAAGTGCTACGATGACATAGTCGAAGTTCCTGCAAAACATATGCACTTTGGTTGTACATATTTCCTTATTAGTTGAAGAAGTTCTTCAAAATTAGAGTAGTAGCCACGACAATTCCATTGAAGGAAGGTGGCCATGTTATGTTGTTATAAATTTTATTAGGATAGTCTTTTTGAGACAATTGGTCTGTGTATTTTGACTTGGGTGATTGGAGGTGGATTCAGATGGAGGGGAAAGGCTGAGTCGTGGGTCTCGACGAGGAGGAGCAACAAATCCTGGCGGTAAGGAATAGTCGTACAACAAGATTTGGTGTACTACCCATTTTGGGCGGGAAACTTTTTAGGGGATTTCGTTGGAGGCGCTTCCCATTTAATGCGAAGTAAGTCAAATTTAACCGTTTTTTCCATCTTATTGTGTGACTGGTTGGTCATTGAAAGAGCAACCAAAATGCTCATATTTAGGAAATGAAGCGATATCAGCATCTGCCAAGCAAGCAGATTCAGAAATTTGGGTGGAGAATATGGCAATGTTTCCATGGAGGCAGTGTAAGAAGGTGACACCGGAAGTGTCACTTTTTTGTAAAGAACTTGGGTTGCAATATTGGGATCCAATATGGATCCGTTAGGTTACGGAGGTCTGACGCTAGAGACTTGTCAGTGAGCCATCAGGTGGGTGATTTTGGAAAACTGGACAATTTGGGTTAAGATGGGAAATCTCTGAGTCCCCTTTCGTGCCATCAACAGATTAAGAACGCATGGGGTGCTTGCGTTGTTTGCGTTGAACGGTTTTCCATTCATCTCTCTCGAAAGCGCAAGAAGCATTAGTGAGAGAGTGGGTCGTCACATCAGGCTACATTTGGGAACTATGATTCCTTTCACCCCTTAAGGCATAGAAGTCCTATTATGGAAGCTTACTGAGTAAATTTGGAAGAAGAGTTATAGGAGGATTCAGAAGAGCTGGAATAATCCTGCAAGCTATCATATAGTTGGTTGGTGGGTTGTTCAATAGCTGTGATTGTTTGGGTACAATATATTGAAGTCGCTGCTTTTGTCTCAGGAATAGACTTATGACGAGGTCTCTTCTGAGTTGCATTTTTTACATCTGAGGTCAGTGTGTTTTGCTTTAGAAATTCGGATGTTTTGTATTTTAGCGAATAATCTTTAGCTTGGTGATTAATCTTTTCTTTGTGTTTAGGAACTACCTTTTTTCAAGGAAGATTTGGGTAACGGTAGGGTTGACACATTTAGGGGACATAGATGGCAGGCCTCTTACATGAATTTGGACTCATCAGGAGGTGTGCATAGTGTCTGGCCAGAAATGCCTCTCCAAGCTTTGTATATGCATGAACAATGTAATTTCATTGTTAGTGGTTGAAAATAGTACTCATGAGTAGTTGTTGATTGGCATTTGAACAAGGAAGATTGGATCAAGGCTGGCTTTTTGATTCATTTGAGAAGTTCAGTGTATAGGCGATTGCAGAGAAGACAGGGTTGCAGAACTACTTGAGTTTTGCTAGAATTAGGGGAAGAAGTACTACAAGAATAGAGTTATGTCAAGTGGATTACATGTGGAGGCAGGGAAATGCTGCAATTGTAGGCATGAAGACTGCCTTTGTCGTTGTGGAATATTTTGTATTTGATCTGGTGAATGCATCTCTCCTCAATATTTGTATGGTACATAATTCCAAACCTCCTGTTCAACAGGTAAGATGGGCATTTTAAGGAAGAAGCACAGTGGGGCACCCCACAATTTTGTAGTGTGGTGCTGTTTTCACAGGGAATGTGTAATAGATTCTCCACCGACTGGGCAATGTCATGAAATCCCCTACCAGTATTTTCAGGATGACCAACCATTGCCATTTAAAGCAACATCTGGTCAGGGAATAAAACATGCGAACACCTAAACTTTTAAACCTATTTTAACTATAAAGGATGGATAAGGGTGCTATTTATAAAGGTCAGCAGTAAACAAGGATTTGGGTGTCAGGCCAAAGTCCCACGAGGGGAAATCTATTAAATGTTGTAACAGAAAATCTTTTCTGCTGGAGATTTCTCAAAATGACAGCCAGTATCTTGTCTTTCTTGTTCTAAAGGACTAATAATGCCTATGGATGTATTCTCATTTCATGAGAGTGGAAATAGAGGAATGTTTCCGAGAGACATTAAGGATGACAAAAAGAACTTTGATTCTGGGTAGTAGCTTGAATGAGTAGAACCCATTTCTCATTTAATGTGACTGGGGAGGGGGGGAGGTTTCATAATAAAAGCTTTTTTATGTGCATCGCTTAAGAAGAATGGTTCTTTTGCTCAGTAAAAGGCTTGGGAGGTAGTGGATGGCAATAAGTATATATCGGAATGAGCTGTATCAGGCTGGCAATTTCCAGGAGAAGCAGGCATATGGAGTAGACTTTAATGAAAACGACTTTGACGGTGGGCACCTTTGCGGGATGACTAACCATGTTGGGCACCAGGGGTGGTAGAGTATAACAGTCGATGAGTTCGCTGAAGTTATGCCCAAAGACCCTTTGTGTAGGAGGAAGGAAAGAAAGCGGAATTACCTGCTGGTCTAGTAGAAGTAGTGACCGAGATGGGGCAGGCTGGGAACCCGACGCATGGTAATTGTTGTTTTGACTGTTATGTTTATCTATGCTACCTTTGGTTAATAACATTTCTTTTAATTAGACTTTTCGCATACAAAATGTTAAACCCACAAATTCCCTCATGAATGAGCAGTATAATTAAAGCAAGATGAAACATAAAAGCAAATTAACAGTACGAGCTGAAAGGCGTATATTCATAAGGACCCAGCGGTAATCCTTCTCCTCATAACAGGTTACAGGCCAGAGACCCATACCACCTCTCAAAACCCCACCCCTATAGGAGGCTGTAGACGTGGCCTCATTGAAGATTCTCCTGGAACTCTTATGCAGGTATATAGATAGGCTATCTTATAGGGATAAAAGTTATCAGTATAAATTTTGGTATCGAGTGGTATCAGTTATTGAAAAATTATTGGTTAATTGTATTGGTATGATACTAAAATTTTGGTATCAGTGGCAACACTAATATATATATATATATATATATATATATACTTTATATATATATTATATATATTATATATATATTAGATAGAATATACTATATATAATATATATATATATATATATATATATAAATATATATATATATATATAATATATATATATATATTATTATTATTATTATTGTATTATTATTCTTCCTTCTTCCCCAAGACTGGGGGTAAGGTGCGTGACATGCATCGGAAATGAGAAGTAGTAGAGAAGAATAGGACACAAGTTGAAAAGAAAGCACAAGCCTTTACCGCCCTTCGTATACCTATTAGTTGAGAAATCATCGCAGTTCAGAAATCCACCTAGAGCTTCACGGGCGCGACGGACCCTCACTATGGCATATAGTCAAGTGGAGGTTCATCCCCTGGCCCCATGGGGGGTTGATGGTGGCTCGAGCAACCGAAGCTCCCGCTGTCACAAAAACCCCTCCATTCACTCCTATTATGCTCTTTATTCTCGCCTCTGCTAAACTTACATTCTCTCTCCTTCAGACATTCGTTACTGACTCAATCCACTTTTTCTTCATTTTCTCTCCCAGCCAATCGATTCTCCAACACACTCCCACGTAACATCCGCTTAACCAACCCACTGTCATTCATCCTTTCCACATGACCAAAACCCATCTCAACGTACTTTCATTTAATCTCTTCATTACCCTTTTTCACGACCCACATAACTCTCCTAATACGTTCATTTCCTCTTTTTATCAATTTTTTCACATATAACACGCCCATAAGATTGCCCATCTGAACACATTGACTTTAGATCTATACCTCTTATTCCAGACCATAGTCTCACTACTATACATTAACACAGGTAACAACATACCCTCATGTAAGACCCTAGCGCACTCAAGACTTAGTTCCTTTACATCCACCAACAATTAATTGCACCCGCAACCTTCCTGCCATTCAAAACTTTCCCCTACTACACTCTGTATCATTCCTTCTCTTCACATCCCAACAATAATATCCTAAATATATTTAAACTCAGACACTTGTTCCAGCTGCTCACCACCTAACATAACTTCACACCAAGGACTGTCCTCACTCACAACCATAACCTTACTCTTATCTACGTTTACTTTCAAACCCCTCCTTTTACACACCCTGCCAAATCTCTCTACCAATCTTCTCAAACTCTCTTCAGATTCACCACACAAAACCAAATCATCCGCATATAATAGGTAGGGCACCCTCCACTCACCTCCATTCTCCATCATTCTAACACCATTTCCTGCCGCCCCCATCTCTAATTCTTTCATAAACCCCATCAAAATGTACAAATTGAATACCAAGGGACAGTAAACACAATCATGCCTCACTCCGCATTTAAAATTAAAATCAATCATTTTTGACACCATTTATTCTTACACATGCTTCACTACTCATCATACTACTTTTGATTTTCCATCAGAAGCCTGACCACAAACACCGATACATTACTAACACCTTGCCATAGGGTTTCCCTATTAATCCTTTCATAGGCCTGTTGCAAATCCATAAAAAACTAAATACAATTTATTCTTTCTTCTCCCTCATTTTCATTCAGTCATTTGTTTCAATGTAAAATTTGACCACACACCCTCTACCAACTCACTTAAACGCACTTGTTCTTACCAATCAGTGCTTCAGTCACTTCAACGCACTCTTTCGATTAAAATACCAGCATATATCTTCCCTACAAACCTCAATAAACTAATTTCCCCTATAATTCCTTACAGTTCCCCTTATTTCCCTTACCCTTAGATAAGGGTACTATTTTTTACTGCTCTACTCCAGACGGTCAGACTAGCGCCCTACATCATCGCAATGAAACACGAGCATCAAATCCAATCCAATTCCATCTCGCCTCCGTTTCTGATCATCTCGCAGTAATTACATCTATACCTGCAGATTTTTACCATCTTCAACTGTCTCACTCTACCCATTACCCTTCTTCTAGATGAACCTCATCCCCAAAATACCGATTCCTTCTTGCAACCATCAAACCCAACACACAATTTCACTATCACGCTCTTCATTACTGTTTTAATACTTATACAGATTCTCGAAGTGTCTTTCCACACTCCCCTCACATCCATGTCATCAGTTACAAAACCACCATCCCTATTCATTATCTAAGCAGGTTCCCGTTATTCTCATTTCTAACCTTTCGCGCTTCCTTCCAGAAAGCTTCCTATGCCTTTAAGTCCCTATTCATCCTCCTTACCAAACTGTTCATTACCTCTTCTTTTTCTCCTACGTATGCACTTTTTAGTTATTTCGTTTTTCCTCCTTTATATACTTTCCAAACATGCTTTCTTTGGACTTCATCATTGCCATAGTACATTTCAAACCACGCTTCTTTTTTACTTTAACCTCTTGCATCACCTCGTCATTCCGTTCTCACTTTTAACATTCTTAACTTCCTACTTTAGCACATCCACATTCTTCCCTTGCACTACTAACAACTGCTTCCTCCATTGTCTCCAGATTTGTTCAGTTTCAACTTGGTTCGCATTCAACTGATTTACTTGGCCAGTGCTCTTAGATACTTATCCTTATACGCTTGTTCACTTTAACTTGCTCACTCTTAATTTTACCCTCTTCTTCCATATCACCTTCCTCTCATCCAAGCCCCCACTAACTTAATTTTACATAGAACAACATAATGATCCAATAAATCCATGTCTAATCCTCTTCCTCTGATTTAACCATCCAACACATACTTCAACTCTCCTGTCTTCAACCAACACAAAATCAATCATACTTTAGTCAATTGCGGAACCATCTCTTAGCCTACACCCGAAACGTCTAAGTTATACTTTATGGATTTACTTCTGTGTTTAAAGAAGTATTACATTACAACATATACCTCTCTCCTCACAGAAGTCATCACCTTCCTACCATTCTCATTTTCTCGCGACACCCCAAAACTACCTGATATACCAATCTCTTTCTGATCTCACCTATCCAACCATTATAGTGTCCCCCAACACAATCAATCTGAAGCTTCCTACTCGACCCCATCCAAAAACTCATTCAGATTATCCCAGAAAATCGTGCTCTCCAACATTTCCTTCAGATGGACCATACATCACGACCACACATACTTGACATTTCAAACTTTGAACATTAACCATAGCTTTGTACCACAGGGCACTCATCAAAATTGCAACTCCTTCTCTCCCCCTCTCATTCCTTTCCACGCCAGCAAACACACACATCTACACCACACCATCATTTTCACTGTTTTCTTTTCATCTTTGTTTCTAAGGTTTTTTTTCCAAACCCAGCGAGGGGCAAATTTTTTTTTCAAAAAAAATTTGCTCTTCTCAAATACATCATCACCTTTCTCCTCTTCTCCTCAACATTTATTCCTCTGACATTCATGTATCATACGATTCACATACAATTTCGCCGAAAAAAATGTAGAGAAGGCCATTTATGGCGAAACACCGACCAATCTCTGAGGCATTGCATCAGGCATTCCTAGCAAGAGATAGGTGGTAGGGGGCAACCACCGTCCCTTAGTCGCCTTCTACAACACGCAGGGTCATACGATGTGTGGCAATTCTTTCTCCCCCACCACATAGGGATATAAATAAGGATGTCTGTAGGATGTTGTCTAGAAGAGGGGTGAGGACGTTAAGTATATATATATACGTTATATATATATATTATATTATATATATATATATATATAATATATATATATAAATATATATATTCAGGCGGTTGGGTTCAAGTACATTTTTTCAAGTACAAGTACAACTACAAGTACCTCTAGAATTGTTCAAGTACAATACTCTAGAATTTGTTCAAGTTACAAGTACAATTACTTGGGTATCAAGTACAAGAACAAAAAATACCTTTTTTGGAAACCTTTTGGGGGGCAATTAAATAATATAATATATATATATATATATATATATATATATATATATATATATATAATTATATATACTTATATATATATATATTATATATATATATATATTATATATATATATATATCAACAAATGATTTCATTAATAATTTGTTTATAAAATAATTTGTAAATTTGATGTGAATTTCGTAATAATTACGAATAAATGGCGCAGGAATTTGCCATTAATTGTAAAGTGTAAGGTTGGGCAAGTTGCCCTCCAAAGGGTTGCCCATTGTCATTTGATTTCTGTTGTTATTGTTTCTGACGCGGAAATGTAGTATGATAAGAAACAATAGCACCCGCGCACGACGCTCAGATAAACTTCTGTAAACTAATTTATTCCACTAAATAAAAACTGATACGAAATATCTTTCAATTAATTCAGTCACAAGAGAATAAGAAGAAATAATATATAAAAAATAAAGTTTAAGTGAAAGAAACTACTTTTTCGTTGGTAAGGCTTAGACTCTAGAATAAGTCCTTCCACGTTTTGGTGACATCCCTTTAGAGTGACACGAAAACAAACAAATAAAAACATTACAATAAAGAAATAAAATTAAATTACGAATTTTGTGAAAGACACTTATAGAAAAATAAATTAAAAAGAACAAATTAGTGAAAAATAACTTTTTGGAAAAATTAAGGAAAAATAGGCCAGTATAAGCCTAGGCTACGCACGCACGTAAATGCGTTCAGCAATAGAATAAAAAGACTATAGTTTTTAGTGCGTTCATAAATAATAAAGCAAGAAAAAAAAATATAAAAATATAAAAGGGAAAAACATAAAAATAAAGAAAAAAGTTTTAAATTAAAACCAGGCCTATTCCTAGTTTAAGAGCCTAAGCCTACTGAACTATCTGTCCTCTCTTAGGGCCTATATAAGTAAGCTACAACTATTATTATGGCAACAGGCCTATTTTTATAAATAAATGGTTTAAAAAAAATTTTATTTTTATTTTTTTGACAATTTTTCAAAAATTAGCCTACTTTGTGGTAATTGTGGTAGTAAAGTGAGTCAGTGCTTTTACGTACAATAATAACTGAATAAAAACAGTGAAATTAAAAGTTTTTAAGTGAATGGTACCAATTAAGACTGTGTAAAAAAAAAAAAAAAAAAAAAAAAAAAAAAAAAAAAAAATTGTGATTTACAACGATGACTTCGACTAGAAGCAGGTCTGGTGCTCAAAATTTAAATAATCCACCGTCTGGAATTTCTATACATCATGTAGATGTTGATATAAATGAAAATGATGGACAAAATGAAAATCTAAATAGGAACGACGGTCACAACTCTAATAACTTATCGGTTGAGAGTGATCGTTCTCGCACCCCATCACCCGAACCACATCGAAGAACTAGGAAAGTACTCTATGTGCAGGATATTCCTCGGTTTGAAACAAGGGATGTGGGAAAGTGGTTAGATAGAAGTGGAATTTCTATTTAGCCTATATTTTGTTACTGATAAAAAAGTTCAACTTCTCGGTCCTCTCTTACCTTTCGGCTATAACTTCAAGAATAAGCTAATCCAATCAACGACACCAAAACATATGAGAATTGGTTCGCCTTGTACTGAAACTTATGTCCATCTGATAAAAGAGAAAGTGAAAATTTATTTCGGCAGTGAGCTTAAACTGCGTGAAAAGCCCACAGATATCTTACAGAATTAAAGCATTCATTAGAATCCGCAGTTATTCATGGCTTTTACATCAAAAATGAAACCTTATGAAAACGATGTTTCTTTCAATGTTCTAGCCTTTGAGGATCTGATACCGTTATTAACGGTTTGAAAGGGGATGCGGATATTCATAAATTGGCCGAAGCAGCTGATGTGTTCATGGAATCCCAACGTCATAAATCAAAATCCTATCCAGATTATTCGGTCAATGCTGTGACTCCATTCATCCCTACCAGGGCAAGTGATTCCCAACCTAGGAAAGAAGACCACATTTCACACAATGATTTGGCCCAAATAAACAATCGACTAAGTGAGATGTTCCAGAAGTTGGAGGCCCTCGCATATCAAGTAAATCAATTAGATCTACGGATGTCTTGTAATGATAATGGTTGGGACAGAGGTCGCTCTCCTGGCTGGGACAGAGGTCGTTCTAACCGTCGTCGATCACCTTCAGGATTTAGAAAGGATGGAACCCTTTGCTACTACCATTTCACATTCCGTGAAATGGCTACCAGGTGCCAAGGAGGCACTTGCAAAATGGCTCATTTGGTGGCACAAGCGCCATCACAAAACAATGCTGGACCTACTTCCCTACCTTCGCAGGGAAACTAAGTATAGGGGTGGAGTTACGCCCCTGTATAAAGAAAGTGCGTTTTAATCCAGTGGTAACTCGTAAAATTTGTAAGTACAAAAGTAGTTTTAACAATATAGAAAGTCTTAGGGAGGAAAGCTACCCCCAACCAAACTCGAATAATAATTACAACAGTATAGGTAAAAATGTTGATACAATTTTGCATGCTAATAAAAATAATATCCAGGTTCATGTTCATTCAAGTGAAAATGCAATTAATGGCATAAAACCATCTGTTTTATGCGAGAGAGCTTCTCAGTTGAGTGAAAATGAATCTTGGTATAGGGAAAATTTGATTTCCTCCGATATTAGTGTTAAGGGTAAGGATATGCATTATCAAGGTAGCGAACAGGCAGTTATTGGGCTGGAATCTTTAGTTCCAAGCCAAAATACTGCGATGCGAGTTGAAAATGCAGATTCTTGCAATGGATCAGTGCTTCCAAAGTTTTAAATGTAAACGAATGTAAAAATTTTGCAATTAATTGTCTCCTTCGTATATATGACGTTAATTCAAAGCAATTATTTCTCTTAGATACAGGG